>QRFJ01001713.1:81724-243841 GCA_006176705.1 Cocos nucifera
ATTTGACTTTTTAAGCTCTTTATTTCTCAACCTTATCTTTTTGAAATCGTTCATTAATTCATGAAAGGCTTCTAATAATTTATCAAAAATAAATTTAGAAAATTTTTAATATTTTTCTCATCATTTTGGACCATGAAGTAAGAATTTGTAATACTTTCTTCATATTTCTCTTTTTTTTTCTCTTTACCTTGCTCTCCCTTAATCAAAGCTCTCTTTTTTTGTGTTTCTTTGTCTTCTTCTTCTTTTCATCCTCATAAGAAATAAGGCATAAGCTGGGGTGAGCTTTCTTTTCTTCTTGGAAGCCTGATTTTTCTTTTTGATTTGTTCTCTCAAATGTTGTTTTTAATTTTTCTCATATTTGTTGAGCTGAAATACATGAAGAAATTAAATTAAATTCAATTATATCAAATAAATAATAAAGCATATTCATGTCTTTAGCATTTAGTTGAATCATTTTTTTATCATAAATTATTGACCCCAATGATTGATTTTGATGAGTAGCAAAATATTTGAGTATATATTTGAACTAATGAAGTTGTTGAGATTATGTTTTAGGATGCATTTTAAAGTATCAAATAAAACTTTCATATAAATGCAATTGAAAATTAATAGAAAAGATTTAGAGGCTTTTGAAGCATAAATCATATGTGAAACAAGGTTTGTAAAGAATATCCCCAAACCAGAATTGAAGAGGAAAATCTTTGGAGAAACTAAAATTTTTTAGCTTAAAAAGTCCACGAGTCGACTCGTTGTTCAGGTCGAGCTGATACGCAGACTGGCGCATAGAAGTTTTAGAAGGAACAGTCTCGAGCGAAGGCTCGAGTCAACTCAAGGTTCTCGAGTCGAAGTCTTAGTGAAAATTCAGAGAATGATAATTTTGGGACAAGGTCTTGAGCAGAGGCTCGAGTCAACTCGAGGTTCTCAAGTCAAAGTCTCAGGAAAAATATAAAAGATGATAATTTTGAAGCAAAGTTTGGCACAGTCTCAAGTAGAGGCTCAAGTCGACTCGAGGTTCTCGAGTCAAAGTCTTAAAAAAATATAGAAGATGATAATTTTGAAGCAAAGTTTGGCATAGCCTCGAGCAGAGGCTTGAGTCAACTCGAGGTCTATAAACTGAAATCTCAGTAAAATATGGAAAGATTGATCTTCATAGAAAAGCTCTCGAGCTAAGGATCGAGTGGGGCAAATGGCCTCGAGCTGATGCTCGAGTCGACTCGAGGTTCGACTCAAGCTCCAAGGCTAGTTTCTGTAGACTATTCAGAACTGTGTAGATTGGGTTCAAATAATTATTTTTGCATCTTCAATGGTCAAATAGGATTTTTCAATCTTCCAAATGTGGAAAATCACCTACAAAATACCTAAAAAAAGTGACATGACTATTCGATCATTGAAAAAAATAAAAAAGTTAAGAAAAAAATCAAAAGAGCCTTGAAAAGAGAGCATTCCACTCCTAATTCTAAGAAACATCAAATCAAGTAATTCCATTCTACAAGAAGACAAGATCAAATAGTTCAAAATCCTCCCTCCAAGAAGACTCTAAAAAAAAAAAAGACTTCATCAACTTATTTGCTCATCAAAGAAACTTTTTGTTCATTTTTGTTGTTCAACTTTTTTCTTTCTTGTAACTTAGCTTTAATAGAATTTTGAAGCTAGGGGAAGGCTTATCCAAGTTTGAAAATTGGATTGTAAGCCAAGGGTTGGCTTAGGGGTTGGTTGTGGTTGGTGAGCCGGTGTAAAAATCAACTAGATTTTAGATAGTGAGCCTTGAAAAACTATCCGACTATAATCTTGAAGAGATTATAGTAAAATTCTCAAGTGATCCTTGGGGAGTGGACGTAGGTGCAAGAGGCACCGAACCACTATAAATTTTTTAGTATTTATGATTGCCTTGTTTACTTTATTTCATTGCATTTAAATTTTTGCATTTCTACATACTTGGAACTAAAGCATACACCATCAAATCACTTATTTTTAAAAACAGCACCTAACTTGTTTTAAGTTTTGAAAAACCCAATTCACACCCCCCCCCCCTCTTGAGTTGTTTTACTGGGCAACAAGTGGTATCAAAGCTTGGTACTTACTTTATTTGATTTAACAATCAAGAGTTAAGATCAAATGGAAACACATATGAGTGCATTTCTTATCAAAGGACAATCGACCAACCGCCCATCCTTGTTCAATGGAATAAATTACACTTGTTGGAAAGCACATATGCGCATTTACATTCAAATACTTGATTATCAACTTTGAAGAATGATAATCAAAGGCCCACATACTCCCACAATCAAAATAGAGGATAATGATGTTTCCAAATCGAAAGAGGATTGGGATGAGCATGATATGAAAATGATAGAATTAAATGCTAAGGCCATGAATGTCTTATATTATACATTAGACCCCAATGAATTCAATAGAATTTCTACTTGTGCTTCGGTCAAAAAGATTTGGGATAGGCTAGAGGTTACCCATGAGGATACCAATCAAGTAAAGGAGTCTAAAATTAATATGCATGTCCATTGATATGAATTATTTAAGCTGGAGTCAAATGAATCTATTTTTGAAATATTTACTAGATTTATCGATATTATCAATAGTTTGAAAAGCTTGGGTAAATCTTATATTAACAGTGAGCTTATTCGTAAAATTCTTAGGTCATTTCTGAAAGCTTGGAAAGCAAAGATCACCATCATCCAAAAAGCTAAAGATCTCAATAAGCTACCAATAGAAGAGCTTCTTGGTCCTTAATGACTCATGAATTGAATATGAGGCAAAACATGGAGGGGAAAATCAAGAAGAAAAAGATCATAGCTCTCAAGATAACTACTTCCAAGGATGGTAAGAGTGAGGAATCCGATGAAAAGGAGGAAGAAGAAGACTTGACCATGATTGCAAGAAAGTTTAAGAGGTTTATGAGAAAGAAGAAGCAAGGATTCAAGAAGAAGATTTTCAAAGGTGAACCAAGTAAGAAAAAAGAGAAGGAGCTACCAATTTGCTTTGAGTGTAAGAAATTCGGCCACTTTAGGATGGACTGCCCTCTTCTTAAAAAATCATCCAAAAAGCTCAAGAAGAAGGTGATGATGGCCACTTGGAGTGATAGTGAGGACTCTAACTCTAAGAAAGAATCACAAGAAGAAGCCAACCTTTGCCTGATGGCACATCATGAGGAGGTAATGCTGAAAACTCTTTAGATTTCAATTTTAATGAGTTACAAGAGGCTTTTTCTGAACTTATGGCCAAATATAGGAAAGTAACTTTGAAAAATAAAGATTTGAGAAAATTAAATTCAGAACTTACTCATGAAAAGAAAATATTTTTTGAAAAACTGAATTTGCTTACTAATGAAAATAAAAAATTGAATAATGAACTAGCAAAAATCAAATCATTTGTAGAAAGATTTATCTATAGTTCCAAAAAATTAAATATGCTACTAAATAAGCAAGGAGCAATTTTTAACAAGGCTAGATTAGGATTTAAACTTCATAAGAAATAAAAACTATTCAAAAATCTATTTGTTAAAGCTTCATCAAACTCTACTTCAAATATCTAATATTTTTGTTGTGGCAAATTTGGTCATAAATCTTGTGCATGTGATTTCAAAAAATTAAATAAAGAATAGTTAAAATAATTTGGATTTCAAAAGGAACCATGAGCACTAACCACAAAGAATCCAAGATGACTTGGGTACCTAAAAACTCAACTTGATTTTCTTGTGTAGAAGTGTCTTGCAGCCCGGGACAAAAAAAGGCTTTGGTATCTTGATAGTAGTTGTTCAAGGCACATGATGGATGACAAATCTCAATTTATCATTTTTGACTCTAAAGAAGGAGGAGTAGTTACATTTGGCGATAATGAAAAGGGACGTATCATTGACGTCGGTAACATTCGTATCACTCCATCTACTTCTATTCAAAATATATTGCTAGTTGATGAGTTGAAACATAATTTGCTTAGCATTAGTCAATTTTGTGATAAGAAATTTAAAGTAACTTTTGAATCTCTATTATGTATTATTTCTAATCCAAATGACAATGACATCATGTTCATAGGACATAGATATAACAATGTCTACATGGTAGATCTTGATGATCTACACATGAAGAATGGTCAATGTCTTATGGCAATAGATGCCAAGGTCAAAGAAGCTAGTTGATTATGGCATCATAGATTAGGTCATGCTAGTATGGACTTACTCTCAAAATTAATTAAGAAAGATCTTGTAAGAGGATTACCAAAACTAAGTTTTAAAAAGAATCAAATTTGTGATGCATATCAATTTGAAAAGCAAACTAGAAATTCTTTCAAACCAAAAGAAATGATTTCAACCTCTAGACCTTTAGAATTGCTACAAATGGATTTGTTTAGACCCACAAGAACCACTAGTCTAGGAGGTAAAAAGTATGGTCTTGTGATTATAGATGATTTTTCAATATTCACTTGGGTAATATTTTTAGCACAAAAAGATGAAGCCTTCAATGCATTTTTCAATTTTTATCGAAAGGTTTTGAATGAAAAAAATACATCAATAGTTTGCATATGTAGTGATCATGGTATAGAAAATCAGTACTTTGAGAACTTTTGTAATGAAAGGGAATTGATCATAATTTTTCAGCACCTAGAAATCTACAACAAAATAGAGTAGTAGAAAAAAAAATCAAACACTAGAGAAATGGCATGAACTATGTTGTGTGAAAGTAATTTACCTAGATATTTTTGGACTGAGGTAATAAATACTACATGTTATACATTAAACCATGTTCTAATAAGACCTATTTTAAAGAAAACTTCATATGAACTTTGGAAGGATAGAAAATCAAATATCAACTATTTTTATATGTTTGGTTGCAAATGTTTCATACTTAATAATAAAAAAGATAATCTAAAAAAATTTGATGCCAAGTTCGATGAGGGTATCTTCTTAGGATTCTCCTCATCAAGCAAGGCATATAGAATCTTCAACAAGAGAACTCTCATTGTTGAAAAATCAATTCATGTTATCTTTGATGAATATAATGACAAATCTATTAGAAAAGAAGATGCTTTAGATGGGGATGCAGAAAATCTTTATGACAAGATGGACAATCTAACACTCAAGGATGCTCCATCTCAAAACAATGAAGAAGACAAGAATGAAGAGTCTTCTCATAGTCCAAGAGAGGAGTTGCCAAAAGAATGGAGGTATGCACATGGACATCCTAAAGATCTTATAATCGGTGATCCATCATAAGGTGTAAGAACACGATTTTATCTAAGAAATGTAAATAATTACTTAGCTTTTGCTTTACAAATTGAACCTAAATCAATAAAAGAAACTAAAAATGATCCATATTGGATAGATGCCATGCAAGAAGAATTAAATCAACTTGAAAGAAATAAAGTATGGACCCTAGTCGATAGACCAAATGACCATCCAATAATTGGAACTAAATGGATATATAGAAATAAATTGGATGAACATGAAACCATTATAAGAAATAAGACTAGATTAGTAGCAAAAGAATATAATCAGGAAGAAGGCATTGATTTCGATGAAACCTTTGCCCCTGTAGCTAAATTAAAGGCCATTAGACTATTGCTTGCTTTTGCATATTTTATGAATTTTAAATTATACCAAATAGATGTAAAAAATATATTTCTTAATGGTTATATAGCAGAAGAAGTGTATGTTGAATAACCACCTAGATTTGAAAATCATGCATTTCCAAATCATGTATTCAAATTACATAAAGCTCTGTATGGTCTAAAACAAGCCCCACATGCTTGGTATAAAAGATTAAGTAAATTCTTGCTGGATAATAAATTTACTAAAAAAAATGTAGATAAAACCTTGTTCTTAAAAAGAAAAGATGAGAATCTATTAGTTGTATAAATCTATGTGGATGATATTATTTTTGGTGCCACTAATAAAATTCTTTGTCAAGAATTTACTAAGCTAATGCAGGGTGAGTTTAAGATAACATGATGGGAGAGTTAAACTTCTTCCTCAGACTCCAAATCAAACAAAATGAAGAGGGGATCTCCATCAATCAAATAAAATATATAAAGAAAATACTCAAGAAGTTTGGGATGGAGAGTTCAAGATCAATTGGCACACCAATGAGTACATCTTGCAAACTTGACAAAGATGAGAAAGGTAAGAAAGTAGATTTAAAATTATATAGAGTTATGATAGGCTCACTTCTTTATTTATTGCAAGTAGACCAGATATAGTATTCAGTGTTTGCATGTGTGCTAGGTATCAATCAGACCCTAGAGAATCACATTTGCTTGCTATCAAAAGAATCTTTAGATACTTATATGGGATACTTAATGTAGGACTATAGTATGATAGAGCATCTCAATTTGAATTAATTAGTTACTCTGATGCTGATTTTGTTAGGTGCAAACTTGATAGGAAAAGCACTAGTGGCACATATCAATTCATAGGAGTAAATTTAATTTTTTGATTTAGTAAGAAACAAAACTCAGTAGCACTCTCAATGATCGAGGTCGAATATATAGCTGTTGGGAGTTGTTGTACATAAATTCTTTGGATTAACAATAATTAGAAAATTTTGGATTCAAACTTAATAAGATATCCATAAGATGTGACAACATAAGTGCAATTAATTTAACCAAGAATCTAATTCAACACTCAAGATCCAAATACATTGAGATAAGATATCACTTCATAAGAGATCATGTACAAAATAATGATGTGGTGCTTAAACTTGTTAGTACTGATAAATAATTAGCTGACATATTCATAAAATCTCTTAATGAAAAAAAATTTAGCATTATTAGAAGAGACTTAGGACTATGCTACCAACCTGATTAAATTTTATTCTCCAAATTTTCAAGTAAATCAAATTAAATCCAAAAGAATCAAATCTTACATACAAAATTAATGATCAATATTTAGAAAATAACTAAACATTATCTAAATATCAAATTTTCTCTAAAACTCTAGAAGTTTCAGAACTATTGCTCGAGTCGACTCGAGCAAACTAGTTCAAAACCATGAGTCGACTCAAGGGTCGGGGGCCATAGGGGTTAAAACGAATCGTGATTGTTCGTGATACCCTAGAAAGTCTTCATTTCCATGAGCAGAGGGCCTCTTGTCCCCTTAAGAACCCAATCCAATAATTTTACTTGTCTCCTTACCAACCTTTTCCTTCAATTCATGGAATCAAAGGCCGACTTTGGATAGAATGGTTAGAAAATGGCAAGGAGTGCAGAAGGTTTGCAATACCCATGTAGCCAAAGAATGGAAGAGAAGAAAAGTCTGAATGGAATGGGTAACATCTCAACCATCTGGGATTTCTCAACCCTTCAAAGAATCCATTCAGGAGGAATCCATTCAGTAAGAACCCATTCAGGAAGAAACTCAACCGGATCAAGGTATACCAAACTCTCCTCTACCATCTCCATCTATTGGTAGAATGGCCATTAGAGCCATAGCAATGGGGAGAAGAATTTATTTTATTTTCTTTGAAAGTTATAATTTTTCCATTGGGACTTGGATTGATAGGATGGGGTAGAGAAATTTCTATATAATGGACATCCCCATGTACCCTAAGTTGGTTAGAGAGTTCTATGAAAATCTTAAAAGAGAATTTTCTAAAATTACAACTATAGTCAAAGGTGTTCAAATTAAGGTGACAAAGGAGAATTTGGCCCAAACCTTTGGAATCACAAAGGAAGAATTTATGCCAGATAAGTTATCTAACAAAAGGAGGGGTTTGAGACTGATTGTGGGCAAGGATGATATTGTAGGAGATATACTGGCATCCACACTATCAGTGGAGATGAGGATTCTTCATTATATTATCAGTGATATTTTTATATCCAAACTGGGTAGACATGACTTTGTATCTAAGAGAGAACTAAATATGATGTATTTGATGGTTCAGGGGATGCAGATAAATCTGCCCGGTATTATGATGCATCAGATGAGAGAGGCTGCATCAAGGAACAAGATATGCTTGCCCTATGGAATGGCCCTGACTAGAATTTTTGAGACTCTAAGAGTATCACTAGAGAATGAAGCAAGCAAGAAGCAGTCTCACTATGATGTTTATGATATGAGAGCCTTGACCAGAATGTAATATCATATTGAGGATGGAAGATGGGTCAAGAACATTTTTTATCAAGAGAGGAGAGCACCTAGGATTATAGAGGCAGGAGAGCCCTCTACTTCAGTTGTAGCCCGAGATGCACCTGACACTGACCATGGTACACCTATGACACCTCGAGCTCCACCCATGGGGAGGTTTCCACAAACACCACCTGCTGACTCTGCATCTATGGAGAGACTGGTAGATATGATATCTACCAAAGTCAGTAGAGAGATTCAGGGACTATTGAGAGAGTAGAGACTGTACGGATAGAGATGAGGTCTATCTCTCAAAGGCTTTCTATTCTAGAGTAGTGGGAGCACACACATGACACATCCACTAATCACTCTAGCATCATTGAGGAGCTTGCTCGACTCAAGAGAGAGTTGAGTCAGGAGGCACTGAGATGATGGTAGCGATTAGTAGCCTAGGTCAGGCACAGCAGCAGGGCATCATTTCAGTACTTGGAGCTATGGATAGTTTGATTGAAAAAATAGAAAGACTCGCTCCAGGTGCGATATCACCAGCAGCAGCAATAGATGCCGTGGCTAGGGCAGCCATGCCTCGACCACCACTCAGAGTCCACACTTATGGAGGGCCTCCTTCCTCATAGGTAGCTGTACCTTCTACTAGGACTAGGAGCAGGAGAGCCAGACCTTCTGCCTCATGAGCCTCATCTCAGACATTAGAGATTCCATCTAATGATTAGTAGCTTGGTAGGCTCTAATGTCTGTCCACTTCTTGTACTTAGATCTATGTATTAGGAGTATATGGTTGTATTTGACTCTATGTACTTGGCACTTATAGATGTAAACTTGCTTAACCTGATCTTGCTTTGAACTTGATGTTTCATTATATCATAGTGCATTTTGTTAATGTAATGAAACTCATACACTCGTTCTAAATATTTATCTTAACTTTATATTTTTGATTGATGACAAAAAGGGGGAGTAATATGTATATGAGCATGAATTCATTCATTTTGAATATGTTAAAATTCATCTACTATTCATTCATTTTGAATATGTTAAATTAAAAATTTTCAGCATAAATATGTTAAGGTGAAAATTTTTAGCTTGAATGTGTTAAGCATGAATATGTTAAGGATTAAAATTTTCAGCATATATGATGTGCATTATAAGTTTGGAGTTTGTGCTATGATACATACTCTATGTATGATTGTTTAATACTAATGCTTGGCACACACATATGGATATATGCTGGCAATTTATCATTCTTATAAGTACGAGCAGAAAATTTAACCTTGAATTGAAAAGATATATTAAAAATGCAAGCATAAATTGAGGTAGAGACAAATATGAAAATACAAAAGAGATTAAATCATAAATCTATTGAAAATATCCTTAATGCATTGTTATTGCACATTCCTCGCTCATATACTCAAAGTTTTGTCATCATCAAAAAGAGGAAGATTATTGATCCTAAGGATTGATTTTGATGAGAAACAAAATATTTGAGTTTATATTTGAACTAATGAAGTTGTTGAGATCATATTTTAGGATGTATTTTAAAGTACCAAATAAAACTTTTATATAAATGCAATTGAAAATTGATAGAAAAGATTTGGAGGATTTTGAAGCATAAATTATATGTGAAACAAGGTTTGTAAAGAATATCCCCAAACTAGAATTGAAGAGAAAAACCTTTGGAGAAACTAAAATTTTTCAGCTTAAGAAGCTCACAAGTCGACTCATGGTTTGACTCATTATTTGGCCCGAGCTGATACACAGACTGGCATGTAGAAGTTTCAGAAGGAACAGTCTTGAGCGGAGGCTCAAGTCGACTTGAGGTTCTCGAGTCGAAGTCTTAGTGAAAATCCAGAGAATGATGATTTTGGGGCAAGGTTTCGAGTAGAGGCTCGAGTTGACTCGAGGTTCTCGACTTGAAGTCTTAGAAAAAATACAAAAGATGATAATTTTGAAGCAAAATTTGGCACAATTTTAAGTAGAGGCTCGAGTCGACTCGAGATTCTCGAGTCGAAATCTCAAGAGAAATACAGAAGATGATAATTTTGAAGCAAAGTTTGGCACAATCTCGAGTAGAGGGTCAAGTTGCCTCGAGGTCCATGAGTTGAAGTCTCAGTAAAATACAGAAAGATTGATCTTTATACAAAAACTCTCAAGCTGAGGATCGAGAGGAGCAAATGGCCTCGAGTTGATGCTCGAGTCGACTTGAGGTTCGACTCGAGCTCCAATGACTAGTTTTTGCAGACTGTACAAAACTATGCAGATTGGATTTAAATAATTATTTTTGCTTTTTCAATGGTCAAATAGGATTCTTGAGCCTCCCAAACATGAAAAATCACCTACAAAATATCTGGAGGAAGTAACATGACTATTCGATCATTGAAAGGAATCAAAAAGTTAAGAGAGAGAATCAAGAGAGCCCTGAAAAGAGAGCATTCCACTCCCAACTCTAAGAAACATCAAGTCAAGTGATTTTATTTTGCAAGAAGACAAGCTCAAACAGTTCAAAATCCTCCCTCTAAGAAGACTCCCAAAAAAAAAAGGCTTCATCGACTTATTTGCTCATCAAAGGAGCTTTTTGTTTATTTTTATTGTTCAACATTTCCCTTTCTTGTAACTTAGCTTCAATAGAATTTTGAAGCTAAGGGGAAGGCTTATCCAAGCTTGAAAATTGGATTGTAAGCCAAGGGTTGACTTAGGGGTTGGTGGTGATTGGTGAGCCGATGTAAAAATCAACTAGCTTTTGGATAGTGAGCCTTAGAAAACTATCCGACTATAATCTTGGAGAGATTATAATGAAATTCTTAAGTGATCCTTGGGGAGTGGATGTAGGTTCAAGAGGCACCAAACCACTATAAATTTTTTAGTATTTGTGATTGCCTTGTTTACTTTATTTCATTGCATTTATATTTCTGCATTTCTACATACTTAGAACTAAAGCATACACCATCACATCACTTATTTTTGAAAACAGCACCAATTCATCCCCCCCCTTCTTGGGTTGTCTTGCTGGGCAACATAAATCAATGCATTGGATGTGTGTGGGCCATTGACTATAATTCTCTATAATAAAAATTTTCATCCTAGCTTTTCAATAGGTTTAATTTGAGCTATTCAAAAGTGGTGATCGATCTATAGAATGGCTTTCATTAAAAAATGATTCAATTTGGGTTATCATGATCTTTTGCTCGAGATGGTTAGGTCAACAACAAATATTAGAGTACTTGCTCTAATACCAATTATTGCCCAGAGATAGTAATCCAAGGAGGGTGAATTAGATTCTTATAAAATTTTAGCTATATTTAACTCTAAACAATAATATGCTTCTAATTAAACTATTTTAAAGTGATTGTGAAGTGCATAATTCAAGTAGCACTAGATTCAAGATATTAAAGCAATAAGACAAAAATTAAATGCAAGTAAGAAAACCAAGTTAATGAAGCAAGGAAAAAAAAGAGCATAACACAAATATAATAGAATTTTATAATAGTTTGGTGCAACTCGTACCTACATCTACTTTCCAAGCTTCTCTTAAAAATTTTACTATAATTTCTTTGGTTGCAGTGTGTTTATTTTTCTAGACTCACAAACAAATCTAGTTGGTTTTTTAGAATCACCAACCATAATCTTATACCGATAGTATTTTAGGCTCACTATCAACCCAGTTGATTTTTTGGACTCACCAATTAAAATCTACAATATCCAATTCCGAGCTTGGATAGGTCTAATCCCTAAGTTTCTTTCTCTCAAAGAAACTTATAAAAAAAATATAATATAAGAATACAAATTTTAATTTAAAATAAAAATAGAATTTAAACTCTTTGAAGCTCGAAGAACAAGCTGATGATTTGCTTGATTCAAGCTTTACTTCTCTTTAATTTGTGTTTGAGAGGATGTGAAAGATATTGGAGAAGATTTTTCTTGAAGATTATTTAAAATCTATTGGCAACTCTCCTCTTTTTTTTTTGGATATTCAATATTTCTTATAAAGATAAAAGATTCTCTTTTAAATTTCTTAATCTTACTTTTCAAATGATTCTCTAGCTTTTAATAGACTTAGAAGTTGCTGGAGAATGAGTTTTGGCTATTAGAAGATTTGAAATAGCTATTAGAGCCAAAAATTAGCTATTGGAAAAGTACAGAAAACTAGCTATTATTGCTATCGCGATATTGGGGTCAACTCAAAATTCATGGGGATTAACTCCAATTCTCCAAAGTATGCTCCTGGACTACAAGAGTCAGCTCATGGACTACAATCAAAAAATTAGCTTTTTATTTTTCTAAGAGAGTTGACTCCTATTTACGAGTCCACTCGAGCTCTACGCCACTTAATACCAACATGCTGGAGTTGACTCGAAACCTTTCGAAGTTGACTTAAAATCTTTTAACTTTATTTTTTTCATATTTTTGCTTCTAAAACTTAAATTTCTCAACCCTAATACTTTCAAATGATATCTGCTTCTTTCAAATTTATTTTTTTAATAATAAGCCATCCAAACTTATGAGAACTTATTCTTTTAAGTATTTTGGCTTGGCATCTTGAGAGAATTTCTTGTATAGATAATCTTTTTATTATGAGTATCTGAAAAATCCTATATTCAATCTTGAAATACATGATCAGTAATATTTTTACTCAATATTTTGTGATCATTAAAATCAATCATAGGGTCAACACTAATTATTTATAAAATTAATGTCTAGCACATGAGAAGAAGTGGAAACATATACATTCTTACTATCAAGATATATAATTAGAATCAATAATAGTAGTAGTATTTGAGAGTTCAACTACTAGTTTCTTTCTCTTTTTGATGCTTTGATGTAGAGGATGCAATACTAGATTATTTAATCTACATCCTATAATTTTGAATTTTATGGCTAAATTTTTCACATTTATGATAATTCTCTTTGAATTTATAATTTTCTTCTAATTATGATTTTTGTCGTTCTTAGCTTCTCTTGTTGGTCATTTTTTTTCTAAATTTTTAAATTTGTTATCCCACTTCTTTTTTTTTTTTATTAACAGAGAATAAGGCATCTTCTTTTGGAGGGGATATAGTCAAATCACATATCTAAGTATTAGGTATTTCTTGACTGACAAGTATTTTTCAACTCTAATAATGTAGATTATTTAGGCCATCTAGAAATTAATGATAAGTATATAAGTACTATATATTCTTTGTTCAAACCACGAACTTATACTCTATGCCATTTATTTTATCATAACAAAAATCCGGATCTAGCATACCAAACTCATTAAATAATTTTTTTATTTAAGAAAATATTCAAGATTATAAGATTATCTCATTCGAGCACAGCAATCTCATTTTTTGAAAATTAAAGTTGAGCATCATTAGCTTTTAAGTGGAGAGCAGCAAGAATGTCCTATACCTCCTTTGACTCTTTTATATTTTAAATATACTGATAATTATTTTCATCTATATTTATTATGAGAATATAAATTAGATTTTCATCTTTTATCTATGACTTTTTTCTCTTTTTTGCATTATCAAGAGTTTCCAGTGACATCATCGAATTTATCTCATTTATGATTTCCTATAAATCTTATCTGATCAAATAAAACTTGATGTAGGCCTTCCAATATGAATAGTTGCTACTTTATAATTTTTTCATCCCAATACTGGAGATGGTAGTAGCTTTAGCTATAATGATTCATATTTTGAATCACCAAATAAGAGTCTACAGGTTTGCACCATTATACAGCAAATACTGAAAGTTCTTTAACCACGTCAAGCTACGAATATAAAAATCATCAATCTCCAAGCCTATATATAGCTCTAATATTATGTAAAGTTATAAATAGGACCACCGATTTCAAAATTTATAGCTCTAATACCATCTAATACATACATACATACATATATACAAATCACCAATCTCCAAGCCTATATCTAGCTCTAATATTATGTAAAGTTATAAATAGGACCATTGATTTCAAAATTTATAGCTCTAATACCATCTAATACATACATACATACATACATACACACACAGATATATATATATATATATATATATATATATATATATATATATATGAAAGTAGAAACTAAAAGAAAATTCCTTAGTATTTGAAACGATCTACATATGCTGCCAATTTTCATTTATGAATATTATTTGGATAAAAATTAATTTTTTCTATGCTATGTGTCTGGACTCTTCTACCTAGTAATCTTTAAAGCATTAAATTCAGACCTTGAATTATTAAAAGACTATACTGAATCCCACTTATGTGAATTAAATTATATTATTAAAAATATGATATTATTATACTTTTATAATTAAGATTTATTCATATACATAGTTGAGAATTTGAATAGATATTATGTGATTCTTTAGAAATAATTTTTTAAAAAAATGATCACTTTTAGAACCCGCATGTAACATGTGGGCTCAAAATTAGTGTAGAATATGACATGCTATAGAGTAAATTAACTGTGTCAACCTAACCCTCTATTTGGTATGAAAGATAGATTAAAGGAATGATGGATAAAGAAGGAAGGATAAATAAGAGAGAGCATAAATTAATCTTTCACATCCTTCCATATATTTGGTGACACGTAGAAGGATGGATGGAAATGTTTTTCTTCTCTATTTGATATTGATGGAATAAAATGGAGGATTAATGATATTTATATGATATTTTTATTAAACTATCATATGTTTGATATGTAATATTATTAATACCAATTTATAATACTTATTTATACTAAAGAGCAGAGGAACATATAAACTTATGGTCACTATAATTTATAATCATATAATAATTAAACAAATATTTATTTTTTATTTAATTTAATTTAATAACTAATTTTATATATTAATTATATATGAATTTATCAATATATATTAATTATGTAAATAACTAATTAACTAATAATTTAATTTAAATATTTAATTTATTTATATAAATAGTTAAATAAAAGTAAATATAAATAGAAAAAAGAAATAATTATAATTATCTACTTATAATTACAAAAATTATGTACTAAAATTGAAATAACTAGTAATAAATTTAATAATATAGGATGAATAGTATAGTAAAATAAATATATAAATAAAATGAATGAAAAATGAACAAGTATTATAGTTTTGTTATAAAATTAATAAGAGGTAATTTTGTTAATATAAAAATTTATTCCTTACTTGCTCCATCCATCCTTGCATACCCCCATCATCCTCCTAAAATGTGAGGATGCAAATTAGTGGGCCAGGTGTTGGAAATCAAGTAGGGCATGTAGCATGCAATTTGAAATTTTTTTTAAATATTTACAGCAGTGGAAGCTAAAATTAATGAAACTTTAATTCTACAGTATGGATTGATCATATCAATTATCCTACTCAAGATTTAGACATGTTAATATGTAATTTAAAATTTAAATATGATCGATCAGCAAATTGTATTTACTGATCGATTCGAGTTCAAAACTCGATACCTATGCGCGGATAGCTGATCTCCATGATCTAAATCCACCAAAAGAAGCTATAGTGTCATGTTGTGGCTGCACACTTATCCAACTTTTATGGATGATCCACATGGAGCTTTTGATCCTGATCAGCTCTATTGGAGTGCTAGCTTCTCATCGGGGTTATCGACAGCTGTTCTCAATTGATCCAATTGATTGCATTCTTTCTGATCTCCTGGACACTCCAGAAAATTAGAACATGCTTTTTGGAGGATGATGAGGTGGTGTTCCAAATTTGGTGGTGATCTGATGCTGACAACACTCGATCTCTCCACCCGAACCTAGAGTCCCAACTCTAGGGTTTTGCACTCACCAGAAACCCTTATGCCCAAAAACTCTCTCACGCCCACTCCCTTTTGAATTTTCCTATGAAACAATTTTTCACGAGTAGAGAAAATCTCCCTTTATCATGCATCTACTCCTTGTAATTTTAAATTGGGTGACAAAATAAATAAAAAAAATAAGAAAAAGTGGCGTGAGGGAGGAAAAGTGGTGCAAGAATAAAAAACTACTTTGACTTTTCTCACATTTGAACTTTCTCTCGCCAACAAGGTAGTGCCCCAAACTAGAAGAACTCCTATCTCATGAAGATTCTCTCCACTTCCATGCATGCACACCAAAATCACATTTTATTGTGTGGCAAAACAAAGGGAACATGAGTGCAAAGGATAAGGAAGATCGGTTGAATTTGTTTCAACCTACAACTTGAATTCAAAATTCAAGTGAAACTTATCCATATCCAACACACAAACCAGGGAGTTTGATGCACAGAAGGACTCTCCTTCTATGTGCCCATGCCCAAAAAACTCAGAGAAAATGCGACAAAAGAGAGGAGTGGCAAAGGGAAGAGATAAGGTTTGGAAATTAGAGAAGTTCCAACCACTTGCTTGAATTTGAAATTCAAGCAAATGCCTCATCCAATCTCAACGCCAAAGACCAAGTCAAGGGGTGCTAGGAACCTTCTTTCTGCATGGGAAAACTCATAGAAAAAATAGAACATGCATGAAAGAAAAAAATGGTCAAAAGGTCAAAGTGGTAGGCGCAGGGAGATTTGAAATTCAAATCTCATTTGACTTTTCCAAATTGGTTTCAACCAAACCAATTTATTTGGACCTAATTAGACTAGATTAATATCAACCAAATTAGGCTTAACCCAACCCAAATAAATTTTTAATCAAATTAAAAATTAATTAGGTCTAGCTCCTGATTAAATCAGGATCGAATCTTCCATAGTGATTAGGTCATCTCATGACCTGATTGGATCAAACTCAATCGAATCAAATTCAATCAAACTTGATCGAATCCTTATTGTTCAATCAAATTAAGCTAATCAGTAATTAAATTGCTAATTAATCCTTCAATAATCATAGAATCCCAATTGGATGGGTGTCCAGGCAATAAAGTCCCATCAATATGAACTCCTGAAGAGTCCCAAACCAGTGGGACTCTTGACCCAGTGTTCCAAATGAATGAAACTCATAATCATAGGGTCCCAGACCAGTTAGACTCTTGATTAGAGAGTCCTAGATGAGTAGGACTCAGAGTTTTAGTCCAGTGAGACTATTGGTCATAGAGTTTCAGTCCAATAAAACTCTTGACCATAATATCCTAGGTCATCAAGACTCGTGATCAACCATCAGATTAGGTAGAAAATTCTTATATATGTGACCCCATAGGTTCGAATCCTAAGCTGATAGCATAAGAACTGATTTTCTGTATCAATTGATGTGACCATCTAGCAATGGTATCTGATGTCTGGATAGGTCAAAAAGTCGCAATGCAATAATAACGAACCTATGGCATATGATTATCGTATAATTCATCCTCTTAACCTTGATGCTCAAAGGATGATCTAGAGTTTACTACCAATCCTAAAATTCATCCGTAGTATATTTCAAAATTTAGTGTCCATCGAATGGACTATCCTGATCGAGGGTTTGCTAAATTGAAATACAGTGATGCACTTGCTCCAACACTTAGAGGGATTAATCCCATCTTGACTCACACACCAACTTCACAAGTACTTGATTGCACCTAATAGCCTTCTGTTACTGAATTAGAAATTCAGGTAGTCTGATACCTAAGTACGGTGAGTTATTTGGAAGTCACCATAGTGATCTTAGGTCTAAGGAACAATTATATCCATATCCTTCACGAGCAACTCTTGACAGTAGAGAGCTCCGTAGTTGGGTCACGTTCAGTGAAATGTATCCCTACACTTCACCTACATGCCATAACAGTATCTCCATATTTTCTAGTTAAGAGGATAATCAACACTTATGGCACACAATGACCTATAATCGATATGTTGTTGTCTTAGGTAACAATGAATCATTTGAGCATAAACTAGTTTTAAGGACTAAACGACAAATCCTCCTATGTCGAGTCTAAATAGTCCTAAGAACTTCATCATAAGAGAGTTCATTACTGAAAGATGCTTAAGAGTGATGAAATATCAAAATAATAATTTTATTTATTTATAATAATTTAAGTATAATTATATTTAGCTCAACCATCTACAACCTAGATGATTGGCTTTAGAATATATTTTCCAACAACTCCCACTTAGACTAAAGCCACTCAGAAGAGTATTGAATACCAATCTTTCATTTGTGATTGTCGAACTCTTTGATTCTAAGAGCCTTAGTAAAGGGGTCAGCCACATTCTTTTTTCCATCAATCTTCTGAAGCTCGACATCACCTTGTTCCATGATCTCTCGTACAAGATGATAGCATCGCAAAATATGCTTGATGCACTGATGTAACTTCGGCTCCTTTGCTTGAGCTATGGCTCCAATGTTGTCACATTATAGCAGAATTAGACCATCCAAGGAGGGTGCCACTTCCAACTCGTCGATGAACTTTTATAGCCACATAGCTTCCTTCACAGCATCGGATGCCGCGACATACTCCATCTCACACATAGAATCAGCTACAGTGTGCAGCTTGAAACTCTTGCAGTAGATCACTCCATCATTCAGGATAAACACATAACTTGACACATTCTTATTATCATCATGATCTGACTGAAAACTGAAATTAGTATATTCCACAAGTTTTAAGTCAGTATCTTTATAGATGAGCCACTGGTCCTTAGTATTTCTCAAATACTTCAGGATTATCTTCACAACCTTCTAGTGATTCTCACCTAGGTCAGACTGATATCTGCTCACTATCCCTAGTGAGTATACCACATCTGGTCTCGTACACATCATAACGATAGAATTCACTATCGAAGCATATGGTATTCTACTCATACGCTCTCTTTCTTAAGAAATTATTGAACAATCCCTCTTCGAGAGCAAAATTTCATGGCCTATCAAAAGATAGCCCTTCTTGAAATTCTCCATGCTGAATCTCTTTAGCATGGTATCAATATACGTGGACTAGGACAATCCAAGCAATCTTTTAGATCTATCCCTATAGATCTTCATCCCTAGGATGTAGGATGCTTCTCCCAAGTCCTTCATGAAGAATTGTGATGACAGACAAACCTTTATTTCTTGTAGAGCAGGAATGTCATTTTCGATTAAGAGAATATTATCGACATATAATACAAGAAATATATTTATAGAACTATTAGCCCATTTATACACACAGGATTTCTCTCCATTCTTAACGAAGCCATACGTTCTGATTACTTTATCAAAATGCATGTTCCAACTTTGAGATGCCTGCTTCAATCCATAGATGGATCTCTAAAGCCTACACACCTTGGACTCATCTGTGGATGTGAATCCTTCAGGTTGTATTATATACACCTCTTTGTCCAACTCTCCATTAAGGAAAGTCATCTTCACTTCCATTTGCTAGATCTCATAGTCTAGGTATACTGCTATCGCAAGCATAATTCGAATGGACTTGAGCATTGCCATAAAAAAAAAAGTCTCATCATAGTCAATACCATAATGCTGACGATATTTCTTAGCAATCAGACAGGCTTTATAGATCTCCACCTTCCCGTCTGTGCCCCATTTTCTTTTAAAAATCTACTTACACCCAATGGATTTTATCCCTTCAAGTGGATCAACTAGTGTCCATACACAGTTGATCTTCATGGACTCCATTTTGGACTTCATGGCTTCTAGCCACTTATCGGAGTCAAACCTTTGCATTGCATCCATGTAGGTGATCGGATCCTCGTCATTCTCATCAAGTTCAACAGGATCATCATCCCTGATCAAGAAATCATAGTATCTGTCCGATTGATGCAGTACTCTACTGGATCTCCTTGGTGCCTTTTTAATGGGCTCTGGATTTGATCTTATCAAATCCAGTTCTACAGACTCACTAGAATATGTTGGTTCTTCCACCTATTTAACTTCATTAAGCTCAATATTAGAGGCAGTTGTTTCTTTAATAAGAAACTTCTTTTCCAAAAAGATTGTTCTATTACTGACGAACATCTTTTGTTCTTCAGTAAGGTAGAAGTAATAACCTCTAGTTTTCTTGGGGTACCCTATGAACAAGCACTTATCAGACCTAGGTCCAAACTTTTTTGGTTGCAAACGTTTTACATAAGCCAGACATCCCCAAATCCTAAGGTGAGAAAGTGTTGGCCTACGCTCAGTCCATATCTCATATGGAGTTTTTGTGACAAACTTGCTCGGAACATTGTTCAAAATAAAGCAAGCAATCTCAAGTGCATACCCCTAGAATGAAATTGGCATACTTGTAAACCCCATCATTGACTGAGCCATATCTGATAGGGTCCGATTCCTCCTTTTAGACATACTATTATATTGTGGTGTTCCAAAAGAGATCCATTATGAGAGAATTTCATTCTCTCCTAGATATGTTAGAAACTCATTGGAAAGATATTCACCTCCTCGATCAAATCGAAAAGTTTTAATACTCTTCCTAAGTTATTTTTCTACCTCATTTTGATATCGTTTGAATATTTCAAACAAATCAAATTTACTTTTCATAAAATAAACATACCCATACCTAGAAAGATCATCAGTAAATATGATGAAGTAGTAATACCCACCTCTAGCATATGTGTTCATGGATCCGCATACATCAGTATGTACTAGACCTAGAAGCTCAGAGACCCATTCATCTTTTCTAGTAAAAGATGATTTTATCATCTTACCAAGAAGGCTGGGCTCATAGATATTCAATGATTCACAATCATGGATGTTAAGGATATGCTCCTTGACTAACCTATTGATCCTGTTCTTATTTATATGATCGAGTCTACAGTGCCAAAGATAAGCATCAATGACATTATCTAGTTTTGATCATTTATTTGATGTGTACATTACACTAATAGACTGTGATAAAATATAAATATCATTTCTTAATTATCCTTACATTACTGTAATACTATTTATAATGATATCATAATAATTTTTTTTTATTGACAAATAAAATCATCCTGGATCAAAAGTCCAATAGATATTATGTTCATCATAAAAGATGGATAATAGTGATAGTCACTTAAAATAATATTTTTATTTTTAAAAAATAGCTCAAGAGTTTTCAATGCTAGGACTGAAACTTTTCTTTCATCCCCAATATTAAGGAATCTTTTATTGTCCTCAAATTTTCTACCAATTTGAAGTCCATGCAATGAATTGCATATGTGAACTGGACTCTCGGTATCTAATACCCAGGTAGATGTATCACAAACAGTAAAATTGCAAGGTGTTATCATATAAAATCCTTACTCAGTAACATCTCACTGGTTATCCCTGTTCAGCCTATTCAAGTCAAGAGGACCATTCCTCTCTAGGTCTATTTGATTAGGGTCAATATTAGACTTCTTGTAATTAGGTCCTAAATGCTTGCCACTATCCAATAATGAATGAAGTGGACTTGCACTAGCCATTCTATATATCTGAAAGAAAAATATGAAATCTAATTAGTACTTAAATAAATTTAAATCCTAAAGACTTGGACTTTAGTCTAAAGATCCTCTCACTATTTTTAATGAATTGGTAGCCTCTACCTCTAATTCAAAAAATTATACTAACTCCTTAGTGGGTACTAGAACCCATATAGACTATCATCAGATCCAAGAAAAGCTTTGGCTAACCTATGTGCATCTATAGATAGGCTCATAATTAATTATTTTTTTAAATAATTTTTAGTAATTAGGTTTTTCCCCAGAAGCTAATTCAATAGGCTATGGTCTCTACTGAAAATGTATGGTTAAGTCTAACCATTAACATGATTGACTTTGGTGCATCAAACCAATGATAATTAGGTCCGAGGAAAGCTCTGGCTAACCTAATCATTATTAAGAGGGTGCGATCTAATCATCATATGATGGATAGTAATTTCAATATTCAAATAAACACCAGATGTAAGGTACCTCCAATGTCCTCTCAAAAAATTGGACTCATTACTATTCATCTTAATGAGAGGCTATAACTTGATTATCTCCATAACTTAGTCATTTTAAGGATCTAATAATTTAGAGGATTTAGGTTACTTGTGATTTAAGGATAGAAAGGATATGGACCAAATTTCTCTCACTGACTTCATCAAGTCAAGTCTTCCCACTAACTTCACCAAGTCAATAGGTTAAGCCTAGGATCAATTTAGGTCCATGAGCACCTTATTCAGTCTTACTGATTGAAATCAGTTAAACTGATTCCTAATAACATGGATCAGTTCAAATTATCAAGTGATCTAATCAAATCCTAATCGATCATGTCAGTTAGGTAAGTGAGATCAATGGAAGGGATATGCTATTAACTCGTCAAAGATCGAATCAATGCGAGTAGCTCCCAATTAAAAATTATTGGTCTAGACTGCCAAACTTACCTTAGACACCAACCGATTAATTAGGTTTAATCTGATCAACCTAAAAATTTTGGGCTTAACCACGTAGCCATAAATCAAGTCCATCTTGGTCTAGTTAAAGATATGGACTTGTCCAACTATAACTATTGGAGCTGATTCTAGAGTGTCCTTGATATAATCTAATTTAACATTTGGTTAGATTTGATCAATTACTCTAGATTAATCCATTCTTTAACTAACCTTAGGTCTAAGCTAATTAATGGACCTAATTCATCTAACTCTTTAAGCCACAGTCTTATGACTATATCTTAGAATCTTTAATTCATAATTCTAGATTCTATAAACAATACTTAATTCTTTTAATTAAATTTTTAGGCTGATGGATTGGGGTTTAGCATTTCAAAAATAATTTTTAAATTTTGAAAGATTTTTTATTTTCTGTTATCCAAATGGGTCAACTCATTTCAAAAAAGGGTTGGTTCATTTCTCAAACAGCAACCTATTGCTAGTTTTAAATAGAAAATAAAATATAATGAAATTAAACCATGAATTATCTTTTAGATCTAATCTAAATACATTCATGTTTAACTTTCTAATTAAAATAATTTTAATCATAAAAATTCTTTCACTGTTCATCTTAATGAATGAGTTCATGGTGGCATCCCTATCACCATAAGGGATCCCCACTGAATGGGAGGAGATGACCTTTAAACCATACTTGTCCCTTATGATTGGATGGCTTGGAGGCTCATTCATCCTCGATTACTAAGCTATCTAGATCTAAAACATATCATATATGTAGGCATATAATTTTTCTAATTACATATTAGAATATGTCAAGCAACCCTTGTTGCCCAGGAAGACAATCCAAGAGGGGGGAGGTGAATTAGAATTTTCAAAACTTAAAAACAAGTTAGGTACTATTTTTAAAAATAAGTAATGTGATGGTGTATGCTTTAGTTCTAAGTATGCAGAAATGCAGAAATGTAAATACAATGAAATGAAGTAAATAAGATAATCACAAATACTAAAAAATTTATAGTGATTCGGTGCCCCTTGCACCTACGTCTACTCCCCAAGGTCCACTTAAAAATTTCACTATAATCTCTCCAAGATTATAGTCGAATAGTTTTTCAAGGCTCACTATCCAAAATCTAGTTAATTTTTACACTGACTCACCAACCACAACCAACCCCTAAGCCAACCCTTGGCTTACAATCCAATTTTTAGGCTTGGATAAGCCTTCCCCTTAGCTTCAAAATCCTATTGAAGCTAAGTTACAAGAAAGAGAAAAGTTGAATAACAAAAATAAACAAAAAGCTCCTTTGATGAGTAAAATAAATCGATGAAGCTTTTTGGAATCTTCTTGGAGGGAGGATTTTGAACTATTTGAGCTTGTCTTCTTGCAGAATGGAATCACTTGATTTGATGTTTCTTGGAGTTGAGAGTGGAATGCTCTCTTTCTAGGACTCTTTTGACTTTTCTCTTAACTTTTTTATTTCTTTCAATGATCTTATGGTTATGTCACTTCCTCCAGGTGTTTCGTAGTTAATTTTACATGTTTGGAAGGTTGGAGAATCCTATTTAATCATTGGAGAAGCAAAAATGATCATTTGAATATAATCTGTACAGCTCTAGATAGTTTGTAGAAACTAGCTGTTGGAGCTCAAGTCGAACATCAAGTCGACTTGAGCCTCAGCTCGAGGCCTTTTGCTTCACTCGTTCCTCCACTCAAGAGTTTTTATATGAAGATCAATCTTTTGTATTTTACTGAGACTTCAGCTCATGGACCTCGAATCGACTCGAGCCTCTGCTCAAGACCATGCCAAACTTTGCTTCAAAATTATCATCTTCTGTATTTCTTCTGAGACTTTGACTCGAGAACCTCGAGTCAACTCAAGAACCTCGAGTCGACTCGAGCCTCTGCTCGAGACCTTACCTCAAAATCATCATTCTCTGGATTTTCACTGAGACTTCAACTTGAGAACCTCGAGTTGACTCGAGCCTTCGCTCGAGACTGTTCCTTCTAAAACTTCTACGTGCCAGTCTGCCTATCAACTTGAGCTGAACAACAAGTCAAACCTCGAGTCGACTCGTGGGCTTCTTATGCTGAAAAATTTGATACTCTAAAATACATCCTAAAACATGATCTCATCAACTTCATTAGTTCAAATATATACTTAAATATTTTATTACTCATCAAAATCAATCGTTGGGATCAACAATCTCCTCTTTTTTGATGATGATAAAACTTTGAGTATATGAGTGAGAAATGTACAATAACAATACATTAAGGATATTTTCAATAGATTAATGATTTAATCCCTTTTATATTTTCATATTTGTCTCCTCCTTAATTTATGCTTGCATTTTTAATATCTTTTTAATTCAAGATTAAGTTTTCTGCTCGTACTTATTAGAATGGTAAATTACCAGCATATATCCTTATGTGTGTGCCAAGTATTAGCATTAAACAATAATACATAGAGTATGTATCATGGCACAAACTCCAAACTTATAATGCACATCATATATGCTGAAAATTTTAATCCTTAACATATTCATGCTTAAAATTTTAAATTTAACATATTCAAAGTGAATGAATAGTGGATAAATTTTAACATATTCAAAGTGAATGAATTCATGCTCATATACATATTACTCCTCCTTTTTGTCATCAATCAAAAATATAAAGTTAAGGCAAATGTTCAGAACAAGTGTAAGAGTAACTGATCATGAGTCTCATTGCATTAACAAAATGCACTATGATACAATGAAACATCAAGTTCAAAGCAAGGTCAGGTTAAGCAAGTTTACATCTATAAGTGCCAAGTACATGGTGTCAAATACAAGCATAGAGTCAAATACAATTATATACTCCTAATACATAGATCTAAGTACAAGAAGTGAACAGACACTAAAGCCTATGAGACTACTCATCATCAGGTGAAATCTCTAATGTTTGGGATGAGGCTCGTGAGGTAGAAGGTTTGGCTGTCCTGCTCCTAATCCTAGCAGAAGGTTCGGCTACCTGAGAGGGAGGAGGCTCTCCATGAGTGTAGACTCTAAGTGGTGGTCTGCTCTCACTCGTGGATACTTGGATGGACTGACCAGGTGACATAGGTGAAAGAGATGGAGGTCGAGGCATGGCTGCCCTAGCTGCAGCATCTACTACTGCTGCTGGTGATATCACACCTGGAGCAAGTCTCTCTATTTTTCAATCAAACTGTCCATGGCTCTAAGTACTGAAATGATGCCCTACTACTGTGCCTGACCTAGGCTACTGATCGCTGCCATCATCTCGGTGCCTCTAGACTCAACTCTTCTCCTAAGCCAAGCAAGCTCCTCAATGATGCTAGAGTGATCGATGAATTTGTCATGTGTGTTCTCCCTCTGCTCCAGAATAGAAAGCCTCTGAGAGATAGACCTCATCTCTGTTTGTATAGTCTCTACTCTCTCAGATAGTTCCTGAATCTTCTACTAACTTTAGTAGATATCATATCTGCCAGTCTCTCCATAGATATAGAGTCAGCAAGTGGTGTCTGTGAGAACCTCCCCGTGGGTGGAGCTCGAGGTGTCATTGATGTACCATGGTCAGTGTCAGGTGCATCTCGAGCTGCAACTGGAGTAAAGGGCTCTCCTGCCTCTACAACCTTAAGGCTCTCCTCTCTTGACCAAAAATATTCTTGACCCATCTTTCATCCTCTACATAATGCTACATTCTGGTCAAGGCTCTCATGTCATATACATCATAGCGAAACTACTTGTTACTTGCTTCATTTTTTAGTGACACTCCTGCAGTCTCAAATATCCTGGTCAGGGCCATGCCATAGGGCAAACACACCTTATTTCTAGATGTTGCCTCTCTCATTTAATGCATCATAATGCCAGGCAAATTTATCTGAGTTTTCTGAACCATCAAATACATCATGCATAGCTCTCCTTCAGATACAAAGTCATATTTACTTAATTTCAGAATAAAAATCCTACTGATGATATGATGAAGAACTCTCATTTTCACTGATAGTGTGGATGCCAGTACATCTTCTATAATATCATCCCTATCCATAATTAATCTCAAACCCCTCTTTTTGTCAGATAATTTATCAAGCACAAAATCTTCTTTTGTGATACCAAAAATCTGAGCCAAACTCTCCTCAGTCACCTCAATTTGTATACCTTTGACTATACTTATAATTTCAAGAAATCATCTTTTAAGATTTTCATAGAACTCTCTAACCAACTTAGGGTACATGGGGATGTCCATTGTATAGAAATTTCTCCAACCCATCCTACCAATTCAAGTCCTAATAGAAAAATTGTAACTTTCAAAAAAAATCAAAATCAATTCTCCTCCCCATTGCAGTGGCTCTAGTGGCCATCCTACCGATAGGTGAAAGTGGTGGAGGAGGTGAGTTCGGTATATCTTGATCCTGTTGAGGTTCCTCCTGATTCCTGAATGGGTTCTTCCTGAAAGGGTTCTTCAGAGGATTGAGAAACCTCAGATGGTTGGGATGCTGCCCATTCTATTCAGGCTTTTCTTCTCCTCACCCGTTCTTCGGCTCCATGGATATTACAAACTTTCCACACTCCATGCTTTTCTCCAACTATTTTACCCAAAGTCGGCCTTTGACTTCATGAATCGAAGGGAAGAGATGGTAGGGAGATAAGCAATACTGTTGGATTGGGTTTGGAGGGACAAGAGGCCCTCTGCTCATGGAAATGAAGACTTTCTAGGGCATCGCGAATGGTCACGATTCATTTTAACCCTTGTGGTCCCCGACCCTCGAGTCAACTCATAGTTTTGAACTAGTTTGCTCGAGTCAACTTGAGTAATAGTTCTGAAACTTTTATAGTTTCAAAAAAGATTTGATATTTAGATAATATTTAGTTATTTTTTAAATATTGATCATTAATTTTGTACATAAAATTTAATTCTTTTGGATTTAATTTGATTTACTTGAAAATTTGAAGAATGAAATTTAATCAGGTTGGTAGCATAGTTCTAAGTCTTTTCTAATAATGCTAAATTTTTCTTCATTAAGGGATTTTATGAATATATCAGCTAATTGTTTATCAGTATTAACAAATTTAAGCACCATATCATTATTTTGTATATGATCTCTTATGAAGTGATGTCTTAACTCAATGTGTTTGGATCTTGAGTGTTGAATTGGATTCTTGGTTAAATTAATTGCACTTGTATTGCCACATCTTATGGATATCTTATTAAGTTTGAATCCAAAATCTTCTAATTATTATTTAATCTAAAAAATTTGTGCACAATAACTCCCAGCAGCAATATATTCGGCCTCGACCATTGATAATGCTACTGAGTTTTGTTTCTTACTAAATCAAAAAATTAAATTTACTCCTATAAATTGACATATGCCACTAGTGCCTTTTCTATCAAGTTTGCACACAGCAAAATCAGCATCAGAGTAACTAATTAATTCAAATTGAGATGCTCTATCATACCATAGTCCTACATTAAGTATCCCAGATAAATATCTAAAGATTCTTTTAACAGCAAGCAAATGTGATTCTCTAGGATCTGATTGATACTTAGTACACATACAAATACTAAATACTATATTTAGTCTACTTGCAGTAAGATAAAGAAGTGAGCCTATCATACCTCTATATAATTTTAAATCAACTTTCTTACCTTTCTCAATCTTTGTCAAATTTGTAGGATGTACTCATTGGTGTGCCAATTGATCTTGAACTCTCCATCCTAAACTTCTTGAGTATTTTTTTTATATATTTAATTTGGTTAATGGAGATTTCTTCTTTATTTTACTTGATTTGAAGTCCGAGGAAGAAGTTTAACTCTTCCATCACACTCATCTCGAACTCACCCTGCATTAGCTTAGCAAATTCTTGATAAAGAATTTCATTAGTGGCACCAAAAATAATATCATCCACATAGATTTGTACAACTAATAGATTCTCATCTCTTTTTTTAAGAATAAGATTTTATCTATATTTTCTCTAGTAAATTCATTATCTAGTAAGAATTAACTTAATCTTTCATACCAAGCATGTGGGGCTTATTTTAGACCATACAGGACTTTATGTAATTTGAATACATGATTTGGAAATGCATAATTTTTAAATCTAGGTAGTTGTTCAACATATACTTCTTCTACTATATAACCATTAAGAAATGCACTTTTTTACATCCATTTGGTATAATTTGAAATTCATGAAACATGCAAAAGCAAGCAATAGTCTAATGGCCTCTAATCTAGCTACAGGGGTAAAGATTTCATCAAAATCAATATCTTCTTTCTGATTATATCCTTTTACTACTAATCTATCCTTATTTCTTATAATGGTTCCATGTTTATCTAATTTATTTCTATATATCCATTTAGTTTCAATTATTGGATGGTCATTTGGTCTATCGACTAGGGTCCATATTTTGTTTCTTTTAAATTGATTTAATTCTTCTTGCATGGCATCTATCCAATATGGATCATTTTCAGCTTCTACTATTGATTTAGGTTCAATTTGTGAAACAAAAACTATGTAATTATTTATATTTCTAAGATAAGATTGTATTCTTACCCTTTGTGATGGATCACCAATTATAAGATCTTTAGGATGTCGATGTGCATACCTCTATTCTTTTGGCAACTCCTCTCTTGGACTATGAGAGGACTCTTCATTCTTCTCTTCTTCATTATTTTGAGGTGGAGTATCCTTTAGTGTTAGATTGTCCATCTTGTCATGAAGATTTTTTGCATCCTTATCTAAAGCATTTTCTTTTCTAACAGATTTGTTATTATATTTATCAAAGATAACATGAATTGATTCTTCAACAATGAGAGTTCTCTTGTTGAAGACTCTATATGCCTTGCTTGATGAGGAGTATTCTAAGAAGGTACCCTCATCGGACTTGGCATCAAATTTTTTTAGATTATCTTTTTCATTATTAAGTATGAAGCATTCACAACCAAACACATAAAAATAGTTGATATTTGATTTTCTATCTTTCCAAAGTTCATGTAGGGTTTTCTTTAAAATATGTCTTATTAGAACATGGTTTAATGTGTAATATGCAGTATTTATTACCTCAGTCCAAAAATATCTAGGTAAATTACTTTCATACAACATAGTTCGTGTCATTTCTTCTGGTGTTCGATTTTTCTTTCTACTACATTTTGTTCTGGAGTTCTAGGTGCTGAAAAATTATGATCAATTTTGTTTTTATTATAAAAGTTCTCAAAGTATTGATTTTTAAATTTTGTACCATGATCACTACGTATGCAAACTATTGATGTATTTTTTTCATTCAAAATCTTTTGATAAAATTTGAAAAATGCATTGAAGGCTTTATCTTTTTGTGCTAAAAATATTACCCAAGTGAATCTTGAAAAATCATCTATAATTACAAGACTATACTTTTTACCTCCTAGACTAGTGGTCCTTATGGGTCCAAACAAATCCATGTGTTGTAATTCTAAAGGTCTAGAGGTTGAAATCATTCCTTTTGGTTTGAAAGAATTCCTAGTTTGCTTTTCAAATTGATATGGATCATAAATTCAATTCTTCTCAAAACTTAGTTTTGGTAATCCTCTTGCAAGGTATTTCTTAATTAATTTTGAGAGTAAGTCCATACTAGCATGACCTAATCTATGATGCCACAACCAACTAGCTTTATTGATCTTGGCATTCATTGCCACAAGACATTGACCATTCTTCATGTGTAGATCATCAAGATCTACCATGTAGACATTGTTATGTCTATGTCCTATGAACATGATGCCATTGTCATTTAAATTAAGAACAATACGTAATAGAGATTCAAAAGTTACTTTAAATCTCTTATCACAAAATTAACTAATACTAAGTAAATTATATTTCAACTCATCAACTAGCAATACATTTTGAATAGAAGTAGGAGTGATACGAATGTTACCGATGTCAACGATACATTCCTTTTCATTATCACCAAATGTAACTACTCCTTTTTCTTTAGGCTCAAAAATGATAAATTAAGATTTATCATCCGTCATGTGTCTTGAACAGCCGCTATCAAGATACCAAAGTCTTTTCTTATCCCGGGCTGTAAGACACTTCTACACAAGAAAATCAAGTTGAGTTTTTAGGTACCCAAGTCATCTTGAGTTCTTTGGGGTTAGTGCTCATCGTTCCTTTTGGAATCCAAATCATTTTAACTATTTTTCTATTTAATTTTTTGAAATCATATGCATAAGACTTATAACCAATTTTGCCATAACAAAAATATGAGATATTCGAAGTAGAGTTTAATAAAACTTTAACAAATAGATTTTTGAATAGTTTTTATTTCTTATGAGGTTTAAATCCTAATCCAGCCTTGTTAAAAGTAGCTCTTTACTCATTTAGTAGCATATTTAATTTTTCAAAACTATAGGTAAATCTTTCTACAAATGGTTTGATTTTTGCTAGTTCATCATTCAATTTTTAATTTTCAATAGTAAGCAAATTCAGTTTTTCAGAAAATATTTTTTTTCATGAGTAAATTTTGAATTTAACTTTCTCAAATCTTTATTTTTCAAAGTTACTTTCCTATATTCAACCATAAGCCTCTTATAACTCATTAAAAGTGAAATCTAAGAAGTTTTCAGCATTTACCTCCTCATGATTTGCCATCAGATAAAGATTGGCTTCTTCTTGTGATTCTTCCTCGGAGCTAGAGTCCTCACTATCATTCCAAGTGGCCATCATCACCTTCTTCTTGAGCTTTTGGGATGATTTCTTAAGAAGGGGGCAGTCCATCCTAAAGTGGCTGGATTTCTTGCATTCGAAGTAAATTGGTATCTCCTTCTCTTTTTCCTTACTTGGTTCACCTTTGAAGATCTTCTTCTTGAATCCTTGCTTCTTCCTTCTCATAAACCTCTTAAACTTTCTTGCAATCATGGTCAGATCTTTTTCTTCCTCCTCTTCATTGGATTTCTCACTCTCATCATCCTTGAAAGTAGTTGTCTTGAGAGCTATGGTCTTTTTCTTTTTTATTTCCTCCTCTATGTTTTGCCTCATATTCAATTCATGAGTCATTACGGATCCAAGAAGCTCTTTCAATGGTAGCTTGTTGAGGTTTTTAGCTTCTTGGATGGCGATGACCTTTGCTTTTCAAGCTTTCAAAAGTGACCTAAGAATTTTACGAACAAGCTCACTATTAGTGTAAGATTTATCCAAGTTTTTCAAACCATTAATAATATCAGTAAATCTAGTAAACATTTCAAAAATAGACTCATTTGACTTCATCTTAAATAATTCATATCGATGGACAAGCATATTTATTTTAGACTCTTTTACTTGATTGGTACCCTCACGGATAACCTCTAGCCTATCCTAAATCTTCTTGGTCGAAGTACAAGTAGAAATTCTATTGAATTCATTGGGGTCTAATGCACAATATAGGATATTCATCATCTTAGCATTTAATTCTATCATTTTCATATCATGCTCATCCCAAACCTCTTTTGATTTGGTAACATCATTATCCTCTATTTTGATTGCGGGAGTGTGTGGGCCTTTGATTATCACTCTCCAAAGTTGATAATCAAGTGCTTGAATGTAAATGCGCATGCATGCTTTCCAATAAGTATAATTTATTTCATTGAACAAGGGTGGACGGTTGGTCGATTGTCCTTCGATAAGAGATGCACTTAAATGGATTGCCATTTAATTTTAACTCTTGATTGTTAAATCAAATAAAGTGAGTACTAAGCTCCGATACCACTTGTTGTCCAGCAAGACAATCCAAGAGGGGGGTGAATTAGATTTTTCAAAACTTAAAATAAGTTAGGTGCTATTTTCAAAAATAAGTAATGTGATGGTGTATGCTTTAGTTCTAAGCATTCAGAAATGCAAAAATATAAATATAATAGAATAAAGTAAATATGATAATCATAAATACTAAAAAATTTATAGTGGTTTGGTGCTCCTTGCACCTACGTCCACTCTCTAAGGCCCACTTAAAAATTTCACTATAATCTCTCCAAGATTATAGTCTGATAGTTTTTTAAAGCTTACTAGCCAAAATCTAGTTAGTTTTTATACCAGCTCACCAACCACAATCAATCCCTAAGCCAAACCTTGGCTTACAATTTAATTTTCAGGCTTGGATAAGTCTTTCCCTTAGCTTCAAAATCCTAATGAAGCTAAGTTACAAGAAAGAGAAAAGTTGAATAACAAAAATGAACAAAAATCTCCTTTGATGAGCAAAATAAGTCGATGAAGCTTTTTGGAATCTTCTTGGAGGAAAGATTTTGAACTATTTGAGCTTGTATTCTTATAGAATGGAATCACTTGATTTGATGTTTCTTGAAGTTGGAAGTGGAATGCTCTCTTTTCAGGGCTCTTAATTTTTTGATTTCTTTCAATGATCTTATGGTTATGTCACTTCCTCCAAGTATTTTGTGGGTAATTTTTTACGTTTGAAAGGCTGGAGAACCCTATTTGACCATTGGAGAAGCAAAAATGATCGTTTGAATTTAATCTACATAGTTCTGGACAGTTTGTAGAAACTAGCCATTGGAGTTTGAGTCAAACCTCGAGTCAACTTGAGCCTCAGCTTGAGGCCTTTTACTCCGCTCGTTCCTCCGCTCGAGAGTTTTTGTGTGAAGATCAGTCTTTTTATATTTTATTGAGACTTCAGCTCATGGATCTCAAGTCGACTCGAGCCTCTGCTCGAGACTGTGCCAAACTTTGCTTCAAAATTATCATCTTTTGTATTTCTCTTGAGACTTCGACTCGAGAACCTCAAGTCGACTCAAGCCTCTGCTCGAGATCTTACTCCGAAATTACCATTCTCTGAATTTTCACTAAGTCTTCGACTCGGGATCCTTGAGTCGACTTGAGCCTCCGCTCGAGACTATTTCTTTTGAAACTTCTACATGCCAGTCTGCGTATCAGCTCGAGCTGAACAACGAGTCGAACCTTGAGTCGACTCGTAGGCTTCTTATGTTGAAAAATTTTAGTTTGTCCAAAAGTTTTCCCCTTGAATTTTGGTTTTGGGTTATCTTTTTCATGCCTTATTTCAGGTGTGATTTATGCTCCAAATGCTTCCAACTCTTCTCTATCAATTTTTAAATATACTTATATGGATGTTTTATTTGATACTCTAAAATACATCCTGAAACATGATCTCATCAACTTCATTAGTTCAAATATATACTCAAATATTTTGTTACTCATCAAAATCAATCCTTGGGGTCAACAATCCTTGCTTTGATATATTATTGGAAATCAAGTAGGGTAATTGATATGATCAATGCATGCTGTAGAATTAATGTTTGATTAATTTTAGCTTCCACTGCTATAAATATTTGAAAAAGTTTCAAATTTCATGCATTAATCGAAGTTTTTGAGAGCTAAATATAAATTTGTCAACTATATGCTTCAAAACTTTAATTTTTTTTCTGAGTTTTACATTTTCTTCTGTAAAAGATTTCTTGGATTTTAAAAGTTTTTCTTTTTCTTCATCCAAGAATTCCTTTTCTTTTAAAAGTTCTTTTTTATTAAAAGTTTATTCTTTTCTTCAGCTAGAAAAAGATTTGACTTTTTAAGCTCTTTATTTCTGAATCTTATCTTTTTGAAATCATTCGTTAATTCATGAAAGGCTTCTAATAATTTATCAAAAATAAATTCAAAGAAATTTTTAATATTTATCTCATTATTTTGGACCATGAAGTAAGAATTTGCAATACTTTCTACATATTTCTCATTTTTCTTCTCTTTGCCTTGCTCCCTCTTAATCAAAGCTTTCTTTTTTTTTTTGTGTTTCTTTGTCTTCTTCTTCTTTTCATCCTCATAAGAAATAAGGCATAAGCTGGGGGTGAGCTTTCTTTTCTTTTTGAAAGCTTGATTTTTTTTTTTTGATTTGCTCTCTCAAAAATTATTTTTAATTTTTTTCTTATTTGTTGAGCTGAAATACATGAAGAAATTAAATTAAATTTATTTATATCAAATAAATAATAAAATATATTCATATCTTTAGCATTTAATTGAATCATTTCTTTATCATAAATCAATACATTGGATGTGTGTGGGCCATTGACTATAATTCTCCATAAGTTATAGTTATGAGCTTGTATAAAAATTTTCGTCCTAGCTTTTCAATAGGTATAATTTGAGCTATTCAAAAATGGTGATTGATTTATAGAATGGCTTTCACTAAAAAAAAAGATTCAATTTAGGTTATTATGATCTTTTGCTCAAGATGGTTAGGTTAATAACAAACATTAGAGTACTTGCTCTAATACCAATTGTTGTCCAGAGATAGCAATCTAAGAAGTGGGATGAAATGGATTCTTATAAAATTTTAGCTATATTTAACTCTAAACAATAATATGCTTCTAATTAAACTATTTTAAAGTGATTGTGAAGTGCGTAATTCAAGTAGCACCAGATTCAAGATATTAAAGCAATAAGACAAAAATTAAATGCAAGTAAGGAAAGCAAGTTAATGAAGCAAGAAAAAAAAAGAGCACAATACAAATACAATAAAATTTTATAGTAAGGTGTAACTCATGCCTACATCCACTCTCTAAACTTCTCTTAAAAATTTTACTATAATTTCTTTGATTACAGTATGTTTATTTTTTTAGACTCACAAACAAATCTAGTTGATTTTTTAGAATCACCAACCAAAATCTTATACCGATAGTATTTTAGGCTCATTATCAAACCAGTTAATTTTTTGGGCTCACCAATTAAAATCTACAATGTCTAATTTCGGACTTGGATAGGCCTAATCTTCAAGTTTCTTTCTCTCAAAAAAATTTATAAAAAAAATAAAATACAAGAATAAAAATTTTAGCTTAAATTAAAAATAGAATTTAAACTCTTTGAAGTCCGAAGAAGAAGCTGATGATTTGCTTGATTGAAGCTTTACTTCTCTTTAATTTGTGCTTGAGAGGATATGAAAGATATTGAAGAAGATTTCTCTTGAAGGTTTTTTGAAATATGTGCACAACTCTCCTCTTTTTTTTTGGATATTCAATGTTTCTTATAAAAATAAAAGATTCTCTCTTTAAATCTCTTAATCTTACTTTCTAAATGATTCTCTAGTTTTTAATAGGCTTGGAAGTTGCTGGAGAATGAGTTTTGGCCATTAGAAGATTTGAAATAGCTATTAGAGCCAAAAATTAGCTATTGAAAAAGTGCAGAAAACTAGCTATTATTGCTATCGCGATATTGGGGTCAACTCTAATTCCATAGGAATTAACTCCAATTCTCTGGAGTACGCTCCTGGACTGCAAGAGTTAGCTCATGGATTGCAATAAAAAAAATAGCTTTTTATCTTTCTAAGAGAGTTAGACTCCTACTGTTTACAAGTCAACTCGAGCTCTACGCCACTTGATACCAACGTGCTAGAGTTAACTCGAAACCTTTCGAAGTTGACTTAAAATCTTTCAACTTTATTTTTTTCATATTTTTGCCTCTTAAACTTGAATTTCTCAACCCTAATACTTTCAAATGATATTTGCTTCTTCCAAATTTATTTTTTTAATAATAAGCCATCCAAACTTGTGAAAACTTATTCTTTTAGTATTTTGGCTTGGCATCTTGAGGGGATTTCTTGTATAGATAATCTTTTTATTGTGAGCATTTGAGAAATCCTATATTCAATCTTGAAATACATGATCAGTAATATTTTTACTCAATATTTTGTGATCATCAAAATCAATCATAGAATCAACACTAATTATTTACAAAATTAATGTCTAGTATATGAGAAGAAGTGGAAATATATGCATGCTTACTATCAAGATATATAATTAGAATTAACAATAGTAGTAGTATTTGAGAGTTCAACTACTAGTTTCAATCTCTTTCCGATGCTTTGATGTAGAGGATGAAATATTAGATTATTTAATCTACATCCTATAATTTTGAATTTTATGGCTAAATTTTTCACATTTATGATAATTCTCTTTGAATTTATAATTTTCTTCTAATTATGAGTTTTGTCGTTCTTAGCTTCTCTAGTTGATCTTTTTTTTTCTGAATGTTTAAATTTGTTATCCCACTTCTTTTTTTTTGTTGATTAACAGAGAATCGGGCATCTTCTTTTGGAGGGGATAGAGTCAAATCACATATCTAAGTATTAGGTATTTCTTGATTGACAAGTACATTTTTCAACTCTAATAATGTAGATTGTTTAGGCCATCTAGAAATTTATGATAAGTATATTAGTACTATATATTCTTTGTTCAAACCATGAACTTATAGTCTTTGCCATTTATTTCATCATAACAAAAATCCGAATCTAGCATACCAAACTCATTAAATAATTTTTTTATTTAAGAAATTATTCAAGATTATAAGATTATCTCATTCGAGCACAGCAATCTCATTTTTTGAAAATTAAAGTTGAGCATCATTAGCTTTTAAGTGGAGAGCAGCAAGAATGTCCTATACCTCCTTTGACTTTTTTTATATTTTAAATATGCTGATAATTATTTTCATCTATATTTATTATGAGAATATAAATTGGCTTTCCATCTTTTATCTATGACTTTTTTCTCTCTTCTGCATTATCAAGAGTTTCCAATGACATCATCGAATTTATCTCATTTATGATTTTATCTGATCAAATAAAACTTGATGTAGGCCTTCCAATATGAATAGTTGGTGCTGTATAATTTTTTGATCCCAATACTGAAGATGGTAGTAGCTTTAGCTATAATGATTCATATTTTGAATCACCAAATAAGAGTCTATAGGTTTGCACCATTGTACAACAAATACCGAAAGTTCTTTAACCACGTCAAGCTACGAATATATAAATCACCAATCTCCAAGCCTATATATAGCTCTAATATTATGTAAAGTTATAAATAGGACCACCGATTTCAAAATTTATAGCTCTAATACCATCTAATACATACATACATACATACATATATATATATATACATGAAAGTAGAAACTAAAAGAAAATCCCTTAGCATTTGAAACGGTCTACGTATGCTCCCAATTTTCATTTATGAATATCATTTGGATAAAAATTAATTTTTTTTATGCCATGTGTTTGGACTCTTCTACCTAGCAATCTTTAAAGCATTAAAGTCAGACCTTGAATTATTAAAAGACTATATTGAATCCTATTTATATGAATTAAATTATATTATTATACTTTTATAATTAAGATTTATTCATATACGTAGTTGAGAATTTGAATAGATATTTTGTGATTCTTTAGAAATAATTTTTTAAAAAAATGATCAGTTCTAGAACCCGCATGTAACATGTGGGCCCAAAATTAGTGTAGAATATGACATGCTATAGAGTAAATTAACTGTGTCAACCTAACCCTCTATTTGATATGAAAGATAGATTAAAGGAATGATGGATAAAGAAGGATAAATAAGAGAGCGCATAAATTAATCTTTCACCATCCTCCCATATATTTGGTGACACGTAGAAGGATGGATGGAAATAATTTTCTTCTCTATTTGATATTGATGGAATAAAATGGAGGATTAATGATATTTATATGATATTTTTATTAAACTATCATATGTTTGACATATAATATTATTAATATCAATTTATAATACTTATTTATACTAAAGAAGTAGAGGGTTACTATAATTTATAATCATATAACAATTAAACAAATATTTATTTTTAATTTAATTTAATTTAATAACTAATTTTATATATTAATTATATATTAATTTATCAATATATATTAATTATGTAAATAACTAATTAACTAATAGTTTAATTTAAATATTTAATTTATTTATATAAATAGTTAAATAAAAGTAAATATAAATAGAAAAAAGAAATAATTATAATTATCTACTTATAATTACAAAAATTATGTACTAAAATTGAAATAACTAGTAATAAATTTAATAATATAGGATGAATAGTATAGTAAAATAAATATATAAATAAAATGAATGAAAAATGAACAAGCATTATAGTTTTATCATAAAATTAATAAGAGATAATTTTATTAATATAAAAATTCATTCCTTACTTGCTTCATCCATCCTTGCATCCGCCCATCATCCCCGTAAAATGTGAGGATGCAAATTAGTGGGCCATGGTGGATGGGCAATCTTTTCTTTTTATCCATCTTTAATAAGATTTTTTGAGTTAAATGATGGATGGATGCCATCCATTTTTTCAATCCCATCGATCTGTCCTTCATTGCATGATCGCAATCAAATATAGGATAAGATTTAGAGCAAACACTGAATACAAAAAAAAATTATACAGAATTGTAAGAAGAAAATAATGGTGGAAGAAAAAAATTGAGAAGAAAATAAATTTATTTAAAAAAAATATAAATCAAAATAATGAGTTTGACTCTCTCTCAAAAAGAAGATGCTCCATAAAAAAAATTCTCTTTAACTTGTCATATAACCCCTCTACTATTTATGAAATTACACTCCTTTCACTAAAAAATGAAAACGTCAATGTCCTACTCTAATTATATAAAAAAAGAATTTAAGACTTAATTAAAATAAGACTTAAATTTTAAAATCATTAAAACTAATGACTAACTAAATAGAAATCCTAATAGGAGTAGGACTTGGCAATGGGTCTCAGCATTTGTATCTATTCTATTATATTATGTATTTTATATTTTATTTCAAAAGTATTTGATAAAAAGAAAAAAAAATTATAATTTGCATGGAAGTTATATGCTATTATGTAACTAAAATAGAAGTTGCTTGCATCCCCTGTTAATAGAGAATCAAGTATAGTCAAAACTAGATCTAATTACCTCTACCGTCGTTCAATCTACACGTCTCTGGAAGCCTGGAGACCGACCAGCAAGGGTAGCTCCCTCACCATTACGTTCCTAGGAACAAAAAAAATGGACGACGGAGCATTAATGGTATCAGACAGCACTCATATCTTTTTCCTTCTTTATAGGATACAACACTTATCTTGGCAAGATGGAACATGACAAACCGCCCGCGCTCGTGCCCATCTCAGTCTCTCTCCTCCTCTCTCCACCTCCGATTAGATATTTTATGTTTATTTCGACAAATTAGGTGTTTATCGTTTGCACTTGATGTTTATATAAACATGTAAAGTTTAACTAGTGTTTACCCCGAGTAGGTTAATATTTATTTTTAGAGCATTAGTATTTTTTTTCCTATGAACTTTCTGTTTATCCTCTTTTGTTGTTTACTGTGAGAGAGCCCTCACCTGATCGAGGATGGCTAGGTTGTTTTTTATTTATTTTGTTGATATTTATGTTTATTTTTATGAACTAAATATTTATTATTTATTTCGGACATCTTAGTATTTATGTATACAAGATGCACTATAAAATTAATAAGATATATCAATATAAATCATATTTTTTTTCATTGGGTATCGAAGAGTTGTACGCCGCTTACAAGCATCATCAGAATCCAATTTTTCATCGAAATCCGAATGGGCTAACAGGGCTCATTGACGTAAAATTCAATTTCATATCTAATCAAGTTCATTGATAGTTCAGTAAAAATAAAATTTAATTTCATGAATGAATTAATCATAATTAGTGCGATTCCTTCTGAGCATCGTCGGGATGGCTATTAACGGTGCTTCAAAGCGTTATCGGAGTCCATTAAATTTTCTTTCCGAAAACTCTCCTCTCCGCCTCTTTTGCAGGGGTTCTCTACTTTCCCAACCCGAATCCATCTATCGCCCTCTCCTCCTCTTTTCCAACCCACCAAGGCGGACGCCGAGCCTGCTCCTCCTCTTTAATTTCCGACACACCAAGGCCATTCACTGCCTCATCCTCCTCTTAAAAGCATCGACATTCACCTCGCTTTCATCCTCCTCCACCTCGTCTTCATCTCCACCCGAGTTTAGAAAGCTCTGGAAGCTGAAGGAAAACCTCGGCCTCGATCTCTCTCTCTCTCTCTCTCTCTCTTCTCTCTCTCTCTCTCTCTCTCTCTCTCTCTCTCTCTCTCTTTCTGAAAGAAAAAGATAAGAAGCCGCTCTACTTCTTCTTTGATCTCTTCCTTTCCTTCGATCTCTCTCGATCTCGATCTCCGATCTGATCTCCCTTGAATTTTTTTTTTTGAAGATTTCTGAATATGGAGGAAGAGAATGAGTTCATATAGTTCATATATAGACGTCTGTCATCCCAGCGGGGTCGGGTGGATGAGAAGGGAGGACGGAGGCGAGGGTGTCAAGGACAAGGTGGGCGTGGCTGGGAGAGATCTGGAGGGCTTCGGCGAGGGTTGGGGCATCAACTCGGCCAGGGTGGGTAGAGGACAGCTCGATGAACTTGTCCCGAAGGGGGCCTAGCGTTAGGGTTCCATCGGAGAAGATGAGCTTGGGGATGGGGACGAGACTGTGCTCGAAGGGCTCACGGCGGAGGTGGAAGAGGAGAGGGGTGCCGGTGCTGGTGCCAGATAGCAGGGGAGGTGTGGTCGGGGTCGGGGGCTTGCATCCCTCGTCGCTCATCTCCACTTCGTCTTCTTTCTCGTGGCTGGTTGCCCGAGAGGAAAGGATGCGGGCACTCAGATCTCGAAGCGAATGAGTTCGGAGGTAAATGAAACAGGAGTGAAGAATATAATTTTTTTTTTTATTATTATTTGGAGCTGTTTGCAAAGAATATCTTATCGGTCGTATATATTGTCTCATCAGTTACTTATATTTTTTGCTTTTGAGTGATCATATGTAATTTATATTAAATATTCTACCTGTGGCAGGAACCCATAGATCTTCTGGTATTTAAGTCATTCCTTGTTTAGATTTTCTTATAGATATGGACCGACAAGAAGAGCCAAAGCTTACCAATAATGGGATATAAATTTGTTTTACATTCACAGAGGGAAAAGTTCAATTCCCTGCTTTGTTGGGGGCAACATGATCAGAAGTATATTAGTCTCATACCAACTGGTTCTTGTTATTGTTCTGGGAGATCATTGATTTGTTCGTGTAACATAGCAATATAGGCGGTATGAAGGATTGCAGTAATCTCTACTAGGTTGTGTACCATGTTGGCGATGCTAACATGTGTGAGTGGGTAGATGTGATGCTTTTACTACAGAATATGATCTTAATGCTGAAGAGTATGTTCCAATCCTGAACGACAAGTCCATAAGAAAAAGGAGATAGTTTAGGTGCGCTATCAGTAATTTCTAGAGATCTTTTGTGGTATATGAAGGATGCTATTTAAATAACAAATTTTATTCTGATTCTACTCTTGACATGTGCTTGAATCTTGCTAATGTCTAATCGAATAAACTTAAGTTATCACCTACTCTCTCATATGGACGGAAAATAAAGAAAGAAAGATCTTGTCTCGTGGATGCTATTAGCTTTGTACATAAAATGTGTTTGTTGCTACTGTGCACTTGTGCATCACCTACAGTAAAACAACTGATTTTGAGTTACAAATACTATATGCTTTTCATGCTAGACTGCATAGAATTTTCTTTCTTAAAATTTCTTCTTGTTGATTCCAGATTCTGGCATATGTTTCTCAACTACATAAAGTTGTAATTCCAGAAGAGGTGGTTGATGATGACACTATGACCCTGGAGCAGGTTTGTAGTTTCTTGACCCCTTTAAACATTACACGACTTATTGTGCTGTATTAAATAAGTTCTCTGTATGAAAAGGGGACTTTGTTGATGAAGTGACATGCATTGCAAGAAATGTTCCATGCATAAGTATTTCCCAATCATTTAACAGCCTAATCCCAAATCCGATAGCCCTTCCCGAGCCATGTCCATTTATTCTGCATTTATGCCATAGCACTTGGATCAGTAAGAATATCTGTTTATTCTGCCAATCTTGTTCTCTTCTTAAACTAATCATCTTTACAAAATTTGTTGCCATACACAGGTTTGGTTGATTATAGAGTTTGCAAATTATCAATTATGGACCTTTCAAACTTTTTGTTTGTGCATATCAAGCGCCGCCTTGACGTATTATTCTTAAGATAATGTCACTAGTGGGAAGATTTTTCTATGAATTCATGACATACATCTAATATATGTTATCTATGCTTTACTAAATTTATTGGTATATCTTGTTTGATATGTAAAATAATAATGGTTGTGACATACAGTCGTTCTTGCATCACTTTGTTGTATGAAAATCTTTCTTCTATATTTTGTTATGCTTAATCTCCAGTGCCATGCTTCACAGTTGTTTCCCTATACCTTATGTTATATTCTTGTAAAGTCCTCTATCATATCTTAGATGTGTTACTGTGTTCTTTGATTCCAAATCTATTAGTATGAAATCATTTGGGTTGAATAGTTTAGGAAATATTCAACGGGCAGGTATGTTAATCAGTTATATCCTCTCTCAGCTCTTGCTTAGATGAATATGATAGTGATATAGCGGTATGCAAAATCATAGCATAGGAAATGTAAAATATGGAATGATATTTTATTTAGGTTTTGCCATGATATTGCTATTTATTGTATATTTTAGCAATATGCAACTAATATTTTTTTTCCAAGTTGAACCAATCTATGATTTAACATTTTTCATCAAAAGAAATGATTTATAATGATTGTTTTGCTCATTTTCCTATTTTCGCATGCAGTCAAATAATTTCTATGTCCTATAGCGTATGTATTGTATAGTGAATTGATACTTAACTCTTTTTTGTACTAAAAAGAAAAATAGTTAACTCTTTATGTGTCTTCCTAAAAAAGAAAAGGTTGATTTCATTTGGGGCATGTTTGGTTGGCAGTTGGACTCTCCAATAAAAATGAAAATAGATAACACCTATTCCAAAATCTGAAGTTCCTTGGTTCTAGTATGCTTTTATATTTTGATGAAGCTGCAAATTGTCCAGAGAAGACTGCACATAACTTGCACTAGGATAACTACTGAAATTTGGAGGCAGCTGCAATTCAAAGGAAGCATCATGATTCACAGGATCTGAAGGACTACTGAAGCTATTTGAGTTGCCTGATATTGTGAACTAAGAAGGCCATATTGATTAGAAGCTTAATTAAACTGACCCATTTCAGCATATGGTCCTAACATGACAGGAATTGATGAGCTACTCATTGTTTGTTTTTTTTTTTTTTTTGTTTTAAATGATATTTCTGCATTAGGAAACAAGAGATATAGTCACTATTGGATTACATGGTCCGTCTTCCAAGACGACAATGTCAAGAGAGAGGAACTCCGAGCTCGAGCCAAAGGGTTGAAAACTATTGGCAAAATATTTCTAGTATCTTTAATGATATGAATTACATGGTTACTAATTCTCTATTATATTAATTGCATCTCATTTTGTCAATGCCGGTGAGAGCGAAACATTGCTTAAAAGTGTGATCTTGTTTGTTGTTCTCCAGATATATGATCCAACAAAGAAGTGGGAGCACAACTACACGATTCATGGAGATCAGCTAGAACATGAATTGTAGCCAAGATCTGGCCGAGTCAAACTTCCCTATTCTACCATGTAACTATGTGATGCTGAGGATTACAATTAATTACTTGGATTTCTTTTGCTAGTATGTGACCATCTGAAATATTGGACATTTAGTTCAAATGTGTCAGTAGTGATTTAGTTGTTCTACTGCTTGTTCAAGTAGCATTCTTATTTTTTACTATCGATTTCCAATTTTTTTCTTGCATTAGTCTCAAAAATTGATTTCATACTCTATCTTATAATTACTATTGATACTTTATTATGGTTCACTTGAAAATGTTAAGCAATGCATATCAGAAAAAAACAAAGCATTTTTAATAGAAAAATGCTAAAATCACCAAACCAGTTCACTATTTTAATGTAGGTTTGGTGATTGGTTGAACAGTAGAAAGGATCGATTAACAGTGATAATTTGTTCATGTACTGCATCGATTCCTGACTACCACGCAGCCTAGTGAATTGAGCAGTGATCTGATGAATGATTGATGATTGTACTATTTTGCTTGCAAGAAATCAGATTAACAAATAGAATCATGCATGTTTTCCAGCTGATGATGCCCAACCAGTTATCGCACATGGCATATTTAGTGTACAAATTGATTGATTTTGATAATTTAAAACATGCGTAAGGAAGACAGCTGATGGTGCGACTAAAATTTTTGCTGGCTGTGAACGGTAACCCAAATCCCATCACGCATTGGAGGAGGGTGGGGAGGGGTAGCATGCGACATTTATTAGCGTCGTCGGGCTCTGCGTGGGTTGGGCCCCAGGCATTGCTTAAAAGAATTGTTGTAGTCCTTGGATGAGCATGGACTTAGCCTAGCTTGAAGCGGGCGACGCTTAAAGGTGTCGTCGGAGTTGGCCCGTCGACGGTTAAAAGATTATGATGGTTAAAAACTCGATTATGGCGGAAATACGACATCTACGATGGTTATAAGGGAATTTCTATGGCTGCATCACCGATGCTTAAACGACGCTCGTAGAGGCATTGTAGATTTAATTTGCAACATATTTTACCGTAGCTAAATGCCAAAATTTACATCATTAGTTTCTCCTTATTCTGTAGTGATGGGAGGGACAAAGAGAGGAAGAGAGAAAGAGCATGGGTGGGACGTATCCTGTCCTATTAATTAAAGTTTTTTTTTTTTTGATATAATGGACCTTTTAATGACTACTTGAATGCCTTGAAATGTACATTAGAGGTGAATGGAACCCGACTTGACTACATTTAAGTATAGTCTAATCCATCTGTCTCTTTCTATATATATAGAATCAGGCTAGAATTAGTTCAACTAGATCTAGACTCTAATTCAGTCAGATCAAAATTCTATAGAAATCTTACATCAATGATCCAAATCATTGAATATAATATATTATCTCAAAACTATTTGCATATAAAAAATTATATGATTTCGAGATCTCTAGTTTATGCGTCAAGTAGTTAAAAATTGGATAGCTTAAATACAATTGAATTAGATGTATTTTTTGATCATTTGATGCATATACTAGAAGTTTTTAAATCATATATTTTTTGATGTGTAAGTAGTTTTGAAGTAGTAGATAGTAGTTTTAAAGTAGTGATTACATCCAACAGCTTGAATAATCGATGTAGGACCTTCATTGTCCAATTTGAGTTGACCGGATTTAAGTCCAAATTTTATCGATCTTATCCAAGTTTGCCCATACACACACATTAACTAATTTATTATAGGCTATAGAATAATATTTTTTAATTTGTTATAGAATCATTATAACAATTAAAGCATTATAACAATTACAAAAAAGGTTTGTATAACAACTAGAATAAATAAGTCTTACATTCATTATTTATTCAATATGATTTAATAATTAAATATGATAAAAATAAATAAAAAAATATATTTTTAATTTGTTAAAAAATACATTCAATATCATCTATAATAATTACATATTTATAGTTTAGTTTTCATTGAAACTTAGGCCAATTGATACTTCTGTGGCCTTAAAATTTAGTATAATTTGTGCTCGAATCCATGCATATGTAATTTATATAATTTGGAGTAATAGCTATTATAGTGATGTAGTGATACCATGATAGTTTTAAACAAATCTACAAAAAAAATTTGAATATAATTTATTATCATTCTATGTTATATTTTAAGACATTATATCCTCTTATCGGTTCGTGCATGTAATTATGTGGTAGTTTTAGCCTAATAACTCTAAAGCTGGCTTTTTTTTAACATGGAAATCAGAAGAGTGACGAAATGTAGAAGGGAGAGAGATGCAATACAAGCGGCCAGAGTGGTGATGGTGATTGAGACAAAAGGAGCAATGATGTCTAGAATGTAGCCTCCTGGTAGACTATATGGTCAGAGAATAGAGATTCAAGTAAGGAGGCAAAGATGAAGGCAGGCTCAAGAAATATTGGGTTAAAAGAGAATGTTAGGTAGAACGGTAAATAATAAAATACTTGGTCAAGAAAACGAAAGAAGAAGGCTAAGTGGTTATTTCAGGAAAAAAGAAAGAACGTCAGGAGAGGAATAATATATTAAATGGGATGATAGTTATTTTTAGAAAGGGTACGACAGCCCATGGGAAAAAACTGAAGATTAGTAGATTTTCTCTCTCCAATGGGATTGATGGTGTTCCTTAGTTTGCGCAATCTGGTAAAATTCCGTCCAAACACGTACGTCCGTCGTTAGAATGTATTCCTCTATAACATCCCCTCCACCAACTCTTCTCCTCCCCCCCCCCCCCCACCTCGCGTTCTTTCTTCCAACAATTGCAGGGGCGGGGATTCTTTAGCTTCAACCATGGCGGGAGGTGCAATCGTAACCAACAATGGAAGGGCAGAACACCCAGGGGAGATGACACTCTTCGTTTTCCTCACCTGCCTTGTGGCCTCCTCTGGGGGACTCATCTTTGGTTATGACATCGGCGTTTCTGGTAACTTTTAGAGAAGAAGACTACTCAAAGCTCTCCCTCTAGTATTTTTGTATCTTTTTGCGGTTTGGACTAAGTTTGATGTGGATTTTTGGTATTCTCTTTGCTTCAATCTAAGGGGGAGTCACGTCGATGGATCCATTCTTGCTAAAATTCTTCCCGTCAGTTTATAAGGAGGCGAAGGAGACAGTAAGCACCAACCAATACTGCAAGTTTGACAGCCAGCTTCTCACTGCCTTTACATCATCTCTATATTTAGCTGCGCTCATTGCTTCATTCATTGCATCTACGATGACGAGAATGTATGGGAGGAAGTGGTCAATGTTTGTGAGCGGAGTTTCCGTTCTCGTGGGTTCCATCCTTAATGGCTCGGCAGAGGATGTGCTCACGCTCATCCTTGGTCGCATACTTCTTGGTGTTGGTGTAGGATTTGCAAATCAGGTGAGAAATGATTCGAATCTTTTTTTTTTTTTTTTTGCTAGTAATGATCATGATTAATTGAGGAATATTTATATCTGGAACATATAAGGTTGGAATGACATCCTCCTACCATCTTTCCAACTCTTCTCTATAGTCGGCAAAGTTTAACCTTTTAGAAAAAAAAATAAATCAAAGTGTAAAAAAGTTTCCTAGCTTCGAAATTTGAATATTATCTATAATTTCTATTTATCTAAAATTTCTATAAATCCATCTTCTATTAGAGGTAATAATTTTAGCCGATCCACTAAATATCCAATCTGATCCATCGGATATCTGATTTGATCCAAATATAATGGATTTTTATCCAACCTAATTAGATTTCGAGATGGATATGGATTCTAGAAAAAAAAAAAATCTGAAATGAGTTCTAATCATATATGGATAATAGTATATCCTTTCAAACATGATCTAGTATAACTTTAATTTAAATCTTCTTTTAAAATTATAATTATTTTATATTACTTACATAAGTTTCCTACTCAGTCCAATCTAACTCGACTTTTTTTATTTATCCGACTCAACTCGATTTGCATCTTTATTTGATCTGACTTGAGATGGGTACAGTATGGAGTTTCTAATTATGAAATGGGTTTGGATATTATTGGCCGATCAGATCCATATCCAACTTGTTGCCGTCCCTACCTTCTACTAGTAAGCATTTTAAGATGATGATAATAATAATAGTATAGATGATTATAGCTTTTTGTTAATATTTTATTATTTTTATATATTTTTCATTTTATCACTACTGACAAAAATTCTCTTGTGCTTTCATTTATATATATGCAGTCTGTACCAGTGTATCTTTCTGAGATGGCACCTGCTAGGCTTCGTGGTATGCTCAACATTGGCTTTCAACTCATGACTACAATTGGTATATTTGTTGCCAATATTATCAACTATGGCACTGCTAAGATTAGTGGTGGGTGGGGTTGGCGAGTTAGCCTTGGGCTTGGTGCTGCTCCAGCTCTCATCATAACCATTGGGTCACTATTTCTTCCTGACACCCCTAACTCCCTCATTGAGCGTGGCCATAAAGATAATGCTAAAGTTGTGCTATCCAAGATTCGTGGCACTGATGATATCCATGATGAGTATAATGATCTTGTGGTAGCTAGTGAGGAGTCCAAAGTTGTGAGACACCCCTGGTCTAATATAATAAAGAGGAAGTATCGACCACATCTCACCATGGCCATCCTCATTCCCTTCTTCCAACAGGTCACTGGCATTAACGCTATCATGCTGTATGCTCCTGTTCTCTTCAAGACAATTGGTTTTGGCAATGAGGCCTCCCTCATGTCGGCTGTAATTATCGGTATTGTCAAAGTTGTTGCGACATTAGTCTCCATCTTCACCGTCGACAGGGCCGGTAGGAGGGTGCTCTTTCTACAAGGTGGCACACAAATGATCATATGTCAGGTAACAATAAGAACGAATTTGTTACTTCAATTAGTAGAAAGGTCATTTTTGATAACTTCATTCTTTAATCATGAACAACTTGCTAGTCATCTTGTTGTTATTGTGAAATTGCACGCTTGAAGCTTTCTCAATTTCCCTAGCAGCCTTTGCAACGTGCATGATCATTATTAGAATTTCTTACAAATTATGCTCACCATTTCTTGGCTCTAAGTCTAGAAATTCTTATTCCTTGGGTATCAGATACAAGGTAGGCTTCCAAGTTACTAAAAGTTTTGGAAAGATTGCTAGACTGGTTACAAGATTTTGGCTCTCTTTCTAATATCTTCTGGTATGCAACCTGTAACAATGTTAAGGTTAGACATAGTTTGATGTCCTCTTATGGCAGCTGGGCTACGATTCTTTGGTTCTCCTGCATATATTCTTGATGATCAAGCATTTTAGAAGTTCTGAAACCTTCTTCACCTGCTTAAAGACATGCTACGTACTTTCTAATCAACTGGTTTCTTTGACGTAGTTGGGCACTATCGCAGCCAATTATCCATCAAGCATGCCCATAGTCTTCTTGATCATGAAGGAATTTTCGAACCCTTGTATCAGTTCTTTTTGGCTTTGTACCATCCACAAGAGCCATGATTTTTAAAGCTCCTTTGCATGAACAAGATCTTGAAAGCAGAAAATATGATGAAATAAAAATGAAACTACTGGAATTCCGGCCATTTTAATATTCATGAAGAGATCATAGATGGTTTTTTTCTATTGGTGCAACTTCTCTAAATCTATTTGGTTCTCCTTTAGTTTTCTCTTGCCTTGTCTTCCATTCCCATGGGTGTATTGTTTTCTTGGAAGTAGTGGAGAACTTCGACCACCATTGCCTATTACAGACCTGATAGATAATAACAATGTTTTTTCTTCATATATCTGTTCCCTGGGTTCTTTGCTAGAATCTTCGTTCTTACATGATTCTATTCAAATTGAGAAAGAGCAAATCAATTTCCAACATTGTCTTTCCTTCAGCTGATTGGATCGAGTTGCTTCCAAGAAGAGAAGCCAATGGTTCAAACTTGTTACTGAATGGAATCCATTATTCTTTCTCGCGTCTTTTGTAATCGTTTCCTTCGTTTTCCTTTGCTTCTTATTTTTCTTTGCTTTTGTAGCTTTCGTTTCTGAATGAAAGTAGGTCGGCTAGCTCCTCCTAACTCTTTTCTCGAGTAAAAAAAAAAAAAACTCGCAAAATAGTGCTCAAGTTGAAAATAATGAAAATTGATGGTCCGGTATTCTTCTTTGAATAATTTAATGAAGCTAACGATCGATGCTTGAACTTTATATTTCACTTCTCTTCTATTTTTCTTACACATATATTTAAATATTCTACTGCGACGCAGATTATAGTGGGGACATTGATTGGGATTAAGTTCGGGACCGAGGGACATGCAACTGCTCTATCTAAAGAGTATGCTTCGTGTGTGGTGGTCTTCATTTGCCTCTACATGGCTGGCTTTGCATGGTCATGGGGCCCACTTGGATGGTTGGTCCCTAGTGAGATCTACCCTCTGGAGATCCGGTCGGCAGGCCAAAGCATCACCGTCTCTGTCAATATGTTTGTTACCTTCATCAATGCTCAAATATTCCTTACGCTCTTCTGCCGCATGAAATTTGGCCTCTTCTACTTCTTTAGTGGGTGGGTGACCGTCATGACCATCTTTGTTGCCCTTTTCCTACCTGAGACCAAAAATATGCCGCTTGATGAGATGATCCTTGTGTGGAAGAGGCATTGGTTTTGGGGCAAGTTCATCGCTGATGAGGATGTTCATGTTCGAAATATTGGAATGGAGAATGGCAAACCATGACCATGATCCGTCCAAAATTATTTTTCTTTTGTCCATTATAATTCAGCTTAAAAATCTTGACATTTTTGTGGCCACCTCACACTCATGAAGATTTCGAGCCGAAGATAACAAATCACGAATGAATAAAGCATGAGCTGCACACTTTTTAGCTCTCTGTCTTGAACGTCGCACGAGAAAACACAGGTCAAGAAATAAACACATGGGCCGCATTAAATGTAATTATGGTGCATCAAAAAAATATAATTCGTACCATATTCAACGCCACCTAACAATCAGCTCAAAATGATGCCCCCATGCATGTTTGAAGATTATTTGCAGCTTAACTTATGGAGTGATTACATGTAATATTAAAAGATTTGGTGATGTAAAACTCCTTTGGCTCAACACAATTTCCAAGCCACCAATATCTTATCCTCTAGCACGTGGACACCATTGGAATTTATTTGATTAAGCCATATCCAAATGTGATACATGCTAATACGCATTGAAATTTATTTTAATTCATTTATTTTGATATGAACTTTGACTAAAGATAAATTTCTAATAAAATTATAAAAATATATTTAAAATTTATTATAATAAAATTAAATTTTATATAACGTTCATCTCAGTCTTTATGACTGATTCGGATATCATCTCTAATGAATGAGGCACGTTATAAAAGAACATCTATATGGATTTACTTTTTAACTCATCTAAAAGTTTGTGAGGACCTCCTATCGAGAATACTTGAATGTTATAAAAGGACACTCATGCAGACTTGATCCTCAACTTACCTGAGAGCTTAAGGTGCTCTTGTGGATAGCGAAGAGTACATTTAGCTTGATTTCTTTGTGTAATTGCAGATACACTGATCCAGAGATCATGAATGGCATTGATTTCTTCTTAGGCTGATCTAAAGATTGCGAATGGCATCGATGGCCAATGTGTTTATTTCCTTTAAGGAAAAAGAAAACAAAAGGCCAAGGAAAAAGGTTTCTAAAGATGGCCAATGGAACTCGAGCCTAGATAAGAGTTGAAGGTAATATTAGATAAAGTTTCAAGATTAAGGCATCCCCTTTAACTAGAAAAAAAAAAACCTAGGCCTATACCTCTTTATAGGGAAAGTGAATGGCCCACACCCACCATGCATCTGCTCAATAGGTGCACAATGGTTGGGGATCTAGAAACCAAAAATTCGAGCTCTATGTTCACTCTAAGATGCTAAAATTTAGGGGCTTTGATAGTGATGGGCTCGCTAGAGGGTTAGGATCAAGGGTCCTAGACCATATCAACCTATCTAGATACCTTAAAAATAAAATTATGGCTTAGATTGATTTAGAGGATTATTGATTTGATATGGACTACTTTTGGCTATTATGGAAAGTATTGGATAGAATTCAAAAACAAAATTTGCTATATTGACATGCCGAGTTGCATGCTAAAGTTCCAAAGGCCCTACTTATTTGTATTGCATCTATTTGAGGTGCTCTTTTTTTGAATCCGAGTGTCTTTTCAAGCTCTACGATATTGCTCATTGAATGATCAAGGCCAAATACTACTATTTAGACTTTGAAGCAAGTTGGTTAAAGTAAATTTTTTTTTTCTAGAAAAAAATTTGATCGGGTATTTCTTATAGTCTAGGAATAATTCGATGAAGCAGTTAGAGACAAAGTTGAAGGTTGAAGTCGCAATCCATCTTTTGCATGATTTTAGCTTTTTTGTAATGATTTTTAATTTTTTAACTAAAAGAGAGAATCCTATCCAAATTGTATAACAGGGACCTCAGGCATAAAAGAAGCTTTATAACTTAGTTTTGTTTATTAATAAAAAAAAAAAAGGGGGTTTGTACTCCTTGCTTCGGATCTTTTTGGATCTGGGATGGAGTTACACCCACAGTTAGAGGGATAGATCTAAAAAAAATGTAGGAGAAGGGATGCAAGAGAAAAAGCTTAAGGTAAGGGAACCTAAAGCAAGAGGAGAGAGAAAAAGTCAAAGCCCAAAAAAAAACTACATCATCTTGATAAGTGACATACTATTGTTAGCTTAAGAATAGAACAATGAACCAAGAGTTTCAATTGTGGATGGTTTGTGGGCTTATATGCTCTATCCTAGATCTAATAGCAAGAATTCTTTATTCTCTTTGAATTTGAGAGAAAGAGGTAGCTTAAAAGTCTTATCTATTTGATATTTTTACATCTTTTTTTAAAAGTTTTGTAGATATTTTTGAATGAATTTTAAGGTATTTTTAAATGATTTTAATTGGTAAGAATGGAGATTAAACCATCATGAAATTTTAAGTAGGATTTCTAGGCCACAAATGGAGGTCATGGTTCAAATTCGAACCCAGTCTGAGCTTGTTTTATGTGGTTTTAAAAACATCAAATTTGGCTCAAAATTGAATTGAGTTGGATCTAATTTACTTGCATGTGTAGGAAATTAATCGAATTTGAGTTCGGAAAAGTTTAATTGGTACCACAAGTCACTAATTGGGGTGGAGGGAAGGTAGAACTGATGGGTAATTAGAAGAGAGTTTGATGATACTAGTGAACAAGGCTAGACTGGGTGATTGAGTTAGTTAATTCAAGTAAAATGACGGGAATAAGATGAGTTTTGCTTAATTCATTGATCTAAGACTAATTGAAGCCAAGAAGGTAGGTAGGTGAGATGAAAAACTAACAAATTAATCACAAGAAATTTTAGATCTAGGAACATGATTGGTCACCAATCTTAGCGTCGAAATCTTTTTTTTTTTTTTTTTTTCAGAAAGGCATAGCTTTTATTTATTCTAAGATGAACCATCCAAAAAGGAATCCAGAACAGGCTGCCATGTTAAGAAAAAGCAGCCTATTACAGGTACCAGAACATAACTTTACAAAAGCTACATCTCAGAGGTGGAACCATCATGACTTTGAAGAGATGGATGTAAAGTAGACCGGCCAATATTAAACTTGCGTACAGGAAGCTGTGCGAGACTTCTGGCAACGCAGTAGCAAGCTTCAAGGGGGAATGGCTTAACCTGAAAAGAAAAGACCCGAACATAATAATAATTGCAGCTGCACCATAAGTTGGGATTCATAATAATGGTTAGCAGCCGAGCAACTAGCGTACAGGTAACAAACTAGTACGAAAATTAAGCTTCTGAGCTGCAGAGGCAGGACAGTTAAACGGGTGATCGTAAAGTGTAGAAAACCAGCATCAATTTGAAACCATCTGTAGATGGTTAATGCAGATAATAAACTGAGGATATGGTATCCATATACGGTAGCTGAACTCTTGACTGTTGCTGTATTGTTGGACCTGCAAGTTCCATTGAAAAAGAACAAATTGTAATAGAAAAACCATTGAATGTCCGGTGGAGATTATGTGCGTCTTCAAGTTGAAAGCATAAGTGAGGAAACCGCAACCATCCAAGATGAAACATTAAGAGGGAGTCATAATTAACAAGAGAAGCGGACTTTTAAAACCCAAGCATACCATCGGCTTGTTGAGAAGGCTGAGTGAATAGATACCCGCAGTTAAAAATTTAGCGTCGAAATCTTTGAATTGGATGCCGGGAGATGTGTAAAGCACGCCATCTTTTGCCTGGGCTTGGGACAACAGAAATGCAAAACTGAAGACATCAATCTCCAAGCATTCACCCTCGGCAACGATACCCAATGCTGGATGGTATAATCTTTTGGTATAAAATGCAATAAAATATAATGTCACATCCTTTTCTTGCGAGAATCATAATCTTGCACGCACAAGTTGTCAAGTGCGACGGATGATCGGGGACTTTAGCAATTGGGTCCAGAGCGACGCGGAGCTTGACGATGGGAAATTCTTTGTGCCCACGCGGGGCTGAAGGAGGAGGAGAAGAAGAAGAGGAGAATGCTGTGCTCTGGGCTCATGCGTGAGTCAACCACCGGGAACGCGGGACTGCACCGTCTATGATATAAAAAATATTCCTATTTAATTTAAGATTTATCAATAAAAAAATTATAGAATTATTTTTTTAGTTGAAGTTTCAGTTGAGTTTGGACAAGGGTGTTAGTAAATATCTTGGATGTGGAGTTTAAGGTTCTTTATCTATCTGTCTCCAATATGGTTTCTCCATTGAATCTAACTTGGAAATCGGTGAAACAACGTAGACAGATACTACGATAGGTGAAACTCATGATGAAATCACATTGGAAACTCTTGGAATAAAAAAAAAAAATAATTAATTAAATGGCAAACAAGATTCTAATAGATAATCAAAGAAAAGAGGGGAAAAAAAAACTAGAACTGAATCCTGCAATCACCAGAATTTAGGAGTTACATATATTTCGGGGAAGGCTATCCCATGATGTGTAGCTTATTGCTTACATGCCTCTCCCTCTCTCTCTCTCTCTCTCTCCCTCTCCCTCTCTCTCTCTCTCACACACACACACATCAAAAAAAAAAAAAAAAAGAAAGTTGTTGGAGGTAAGATAACCCCCGCCGAAGTTTTTAGCGGCCGACTTTCATTCTTTGAAATCTGCTGATCTTTTCAGCAATAATTCCGTACCGTAGGACTAAGGATGAACAATAAGATTTTTAACATTGGAGCCCCAACTCGTCTAACCCTGATAAACAACGGGTTCTGGGGATGGACGAACTTCTTTCAGTCGAACTCCTTTCAGCCGTGCTTCCTCTAGTTGTGCTTCTTTCGAACGAACACCTATCGATCATTTTTCTTCTGGATGAATTTCTTCCAGTTGATTATAGATTCGCTCAGTCTATGTGCGCCTATCGGTTGAACTGATCTAAAAGGATTTCATCATCTATACGAGCTCAGTTGATCCTCATCCAGAACATAAGATAGCTGTTTTGCGGATATTGAACCTCAATGCTCCTTTGATCTACTTCTAACTGATTCTATGTATTAGACGAACTACTTGGAACAATTGAAATGATGCCATCAAGAAGTCTTTAAATCTCAGGAAAACTGTCCTTGATTGGCTGGCCAAACTTCTCCAAGTTGTCGAAGGAAGCTCCAACGGATAACAATCAGCTCCATCAGATTCAGTTTATCCTCTGCCGCTTAATAGTCGATCTCCAAGTTCGATCAGCCTCAAGTTCTTCATTTCGATACACTCAAGTCTGTACACGAGTGCAAAGGTTTTGCCTGAACTCCTACCATGGATCTCCAACGAGCTAATAAGTCACGACAAATGACAACTTACTCTCCATAACAAACTCTATGTGGCCCGAATGGCTCACTAGCAGGCAGTTACGGCTGTCACTACCAGTTTGTTATATGCTACGTATATATAAAGGATCCTCTATATATGCTTTCTCCCCTAAGCTCAAACTCTCTGCCCTTATTCTGCTCAGTTTTTCTTCCTGAGCATTTCATTCTTGTTGAGGAAGAGAACTAACTTAACCGTCGAAAGATCCTGTAGGAGCTAATTTTGGCCAGAACTTCATCTTGCAGGTCTTATCGACGATCCTAACCTCTCCAACTCTAGCAATCTCTAGTGTCTGCACCATTTTTTGCATCAATAGGATTGGTGCTAAAGGAAGGATCGCTTGAGCCCTTGTTCTAAAAGGAGTGCTCAATCGAGTTCATCTTCTCCCATTATCTTCAATTCTTTAACTCTTTCTTCTTAGATTTTTTCTTGTTTCTGTGAGATACCACTAAAGAAGGCTGCAACTCGGCGATCTACTACCTTCATCACTAGATCTAACCTAGATCCGCCTGCTTCGACCCCATCTCCGGCACCTCAACCTCCTCTACCAGTAGCCATGATGGATTTAGAGTAGTTTAACTTGCTGATACACTAGGTTAGGGGCCTCACTGAGATGGTGCAGACCAAGTAGCAGCCTCCAATACCGACTCTGAAGGAAATAGTGTAGGGTTTCCTATGCTATTTTTGAAAATTTTTCAAAAATAGCAAAGAAGTAGCAGAAAAATAATTAATCTAATTAATTATCTATTGATCATATCAGATTATTTAATCCTACATATTAGAATCTAAACATAATATGCATGCATACATCAATAGATCTGAAAATAACACTATATAGTAAACTATTTACTATATCTACGTGTTCAGAATACAATATCTTTTCGTGGATAGTTGATCACCATGATCTAATCATTATCAAGGAGTTTCACCGATCACGACATAGCCACACAAATGTCTGGCCTTCATGGATCATCCACACGAGGCTCCTGATTTTGATTGGCTCCCATGTGAGTGCTAGCTCGACACTAGAGTCTTTCAGGAGCTATTTTGATCGAACTCTTTCAATCCTCATCTACGGGCTTCACGGATGCTCTGGATCATTGGTAGACATAGTAGAGAGGCAGAGGAGGTTCTCTACAAAATTTTGTGGGCTTTCGACACTCATAGCTCATGAAATGGATTCTCGAATCCTAGGTCAAAACCCTAGGTCAAATGCACCTTGAAACCCTATGCTAGCCTTTCTCTAGTTTTTCTCCTCATGGATTTTTTTTTCAAACTTTTTCTCATGCACCAAGAGGCTCATGAAAGTCCTCTCTTAATCTCAGATTAGTTCTTTCACATCCCAAAAATTCCTCCTATTTATTTTGCACCAAAGAGTGTAGACATTGCGTGGAGAGATAGATCGGGTTGGTTGTTAGGCCAAATTCAAACTCATTTTGAATTCAACCTCCAAACCATCTGATCCCATCCACAAGGGATGTGAGAAAGGCTGGGTGTGAACTTCTTTTGGCATGGAAAGGAATCACAAGAAACCTTTTCTCATGTAGCAAAAGTGTCACACAAGAGAAGGGTGGTGCATGGATATGGTAGAGGTTGTTTTTTTATCCAAGTTTGAATCTCATTCAAATCAAAACAAATAACAACCAAACCTTATCCATTTGGAACATGGGAGACCTGGTCAAAAGCTCTTTTATGCGTGGGAAATAAGTCATGAGAGAATTAGATTAAATTTTTAAGTGGGCGTGGGTTAAATGGCATAGGGAAAGAAGACTAGTCAAACTAGTCTTTAAAATTCAAACTTGAACCAATAGAACCAACCAATTCAAAATAGGTTAGGCCCAATTAGACTAATTTAAACCCAACATGTTTAGGCTTAATTAGGCTCAATTAAATCTCGATAAAATTAAAAATTGATCAAGTCCAACCTCTGATCAAATTAGAGTTCAAACCTCCTCGACGATTAGGTCAACCAATGACCTAATCGGATCAGGCCCAACTGAATCCAATTCAATTAGACTTAGATCAAAAATAATTACTTAACCAAATTAAGTTAATTAGTGATCAAATCACTAATAAAATCTCTCATAAAATTAGAGTCTAAATCCAGTAGGTGTCCGAACAACAGAGTCCCATCAAAATAAAACTCTTGATCCTGGAGTCCAAAATAAGTGGAACTCTTGATTGTGGAGTCCCAACTCTCACTTACAAAGTTCCAAACATGTAGGACTCAGATTCTCAGAGCTATGGAACTATTGATCGAAGAGTCCCAGTCCAGTGGGACTCTTGCCCACAGACTTCCAGACATTACGACTCAATATCCTAACCCAGTAGGACTCCTGATCGAAGAGTCCCAGTCCAGTGAAACTCTTGACCATAGAGTCCTAGTCGAGTGAAACTCTTCATTAGCCATCAGATCAGATAGAAACCTCTAGTGTGTGTAACTTTGCAGGTTCGAACCAAAGCCGATAGCATAAAAATTAATTTCTATACTAATCGAAGTGACCATCTAGCAATGGTACCCGATGTTCGGATAGGTCGAATAATCACAATCGCAATATTCAGAACCTATATGAATATGGTTACCGTATAATTAATCCCTATGACCTTTATGTAATAGATGACTTAGGGTTAGACTGTCAACCCTAGAAAATACATCCATATCGTGTCTCAAAGTAATTGGTCCCGTGACTCCTCACTAAGACTATCCTGATCAAGATTTTGCTAAATTGAAACATAATTGAATACAGCTCCTAAAATCAGGAGTGGTCAATCCCATTTTGATACACATACCGACTCCATAAGTATTTGACCGTGCCCAGAAATTTTTCATTACTGAATTAAAAATTTAAGTAGTCCAGCACCAAAACACAGTAAGTTGCTTGAAAGTCACCATGGTGATCTCAGATTGGAGGGATATTTATACCCATATTCCATCGAAGCTAATCTTGATAGGAGAAAAGCTCAGGAGTTGATCACGTTCAGTGCAGATGTACCTATACATCTCACTTGCATGCCATATCAGTATCTCAATACTCCTTGGTTATGAGGATAACCAACCTATATGGCATACAACGACTTATACTCGATAAATATTATCATTCTAAGTAACAACGTATCATTTGGTCGTGAACTATTTAAGGACTAAACGATAAATCTGTTAGATATGTATGCCCTAGAAACCAGAATTGGCTAACACTTGTAATACACATCTAAGGACAAAATTATAATTTTGACTATAAATAATAAAATAAATTATTTTTTTATCATAGTGTATATTTGAAAGTGTCTGTGATATATTTTTTGAGTTAATGGTAATGATAGTTCACATTTTTAAGAGTTAAAAATTTAAGACATGAATTTTCATTATTAACTCATAAAATATTTTTGATCGTAGGATCATCATGAGGATGGTGATTGATCTAGAAGGTTGATGTACGATCGCTTCTTTAGGATAGATGAGTCTTGAGTCTATGGTGTAGAGACACCGGAGTGAGAGTATAAGTACTCATTAGAAAATGAGGATATTGAGCGTGACTACCTTGAACAGTCATGAGGAAGTCTACCTTCTCGTCAACGACTGGCTCGAAGCTATAGTGATATGTCTGGTTTTTTGATCTGAGGTGCATCGATAGTTCACCTTGAGAGTATTATAGTTTGACTATACCATAACTCGATCTCCTAGTCATTCAAAATTCTGAGGTGTATTTTGGCTATAGCATGTTTACTTTAGGAATTGGATTGCACCAATAGAAGATCTATCTACCTCGGTAGATGAGGAGCAGCCCTATGATGATCATGAGAATCAAGTCTATAAGCCTATGGCCATGGCAGAGTGAAATGATAGAAAGAGTTTCTATTAGAGTTTTCACATCGAACTTGAATTGAATGATTAATTCATATGATAGAAATTAGGAATTGACGAGATCACCTTAACCCTAATTCGATCGAAACTCAAGATAGAGAAACTTAATCACACAGGTAACTACACCAAGAGATTCATTTTTAGTTCTATGGATTGCCACCATATGCTGCTAGGTATCACTGGTGGATTTTGGGAGCAATTAGAATGATTTGGATGATCGATCATACTAGTTGTCTGTATCAGAAAAGTTTTGATTCATCGAAAGGTGTTTCGATGATGGCAATGATAGAGATTATGACATATCCTATTATCATACGAAACTGAACCTAACTGGATCATACAAATAAGAGTTTGGATTTGGATATCATCAATTAGACTAACCCAGTTCAATTGATTTGAATAAGATTCAATTAGGTTCAAGAAAATCGTGCTAGCATACGATTAAGTCTGATATTCTCCTTCAATAATCATTAAAAGTTATCTCAATCGAGCCAAATATGTTTGGACTCACTCAAAAATTCTTACTTAGTCTGACTGAAGCTTGTCCAGATCAAAAAAGAATTGTCTTAATTTATAAGATAAATTTGAGACAACACCTGCCATTTTTCGTCACCTACTAAATCTTATTATTTGACTTTGGTCAAACGTTGACTTTTGACACTTAGACAACTGCCCATATGTCATGCACCCATAGGAGAGTAGATTGAGCTTTGTCCCCCTACTAAAAGAAGGAAAGAGAGGGGGTGCATGCCTAAGGAGGCATGCGCCCAAAGAGGATAAAGATTGGAGTCCCATATGGATGGAACTCTAGTTGCTTCATGCTCTCTACTTGGGTGGCGTCAAAGACTCTTCTTTGATCAATCTTGGCACCACCTAAAAAGATTTGTGAGGGACTCTAATCTGATTGAATCAGATGATGTCATTCCACCAATTAGATTTAGATCTGATTGCACAAAGAGCTGTGATTGGCCAGGATGATGTGGTACTGCATGGTATAGTAGGGTCTATATAAATCCTGTCTGTGCCTAAGATTGAGAGCTTCTACCCTTTGCCCATGCCACATAGCCCCTCTCTCTTTTTCTCCATGCCTCTTTTAGATTCTCTCTCTCCTCTCTACATCCAAAAGTTTTGGGCTTCAGTTTGGTGCGATCCAAGCAAGAGAAAGGCGACAAGAAAGCAAGAAGACAGCACTGCTGCAAGAGACAACACTCAATCTTCAAAAGGTATTTTGAAGATCTTCAAGATCAGATCTAGATCTGATCTTTGGAGTACAGATTGAGAAGGAGAAGATTTCTAAATCTTGTTCGAGTGATACTGATAGAGGTCAGGTGCTTGCATAGCTACATCCAAAACCTCAGGCAAACATCGAAATTATCATAGGATAATAGGATTATCCATAACAAGATATAATTAAATTAGATTTAATTTAATTTATTTTTATTTTATTTTATTAGATTAATAAAATTAGATCTAAAGAGTCTCAGATCTGATTTAGATCTAAGAAAATTTTTTTGAAATATCTCTCTTGATCTAATCAAATCTGAACGAACCTGATTCAAAAAATAATATTTTTTCCTTCAACTGGTATCAAAGTCAGGTTCCATAATTATTTAGATTTAATTTTAATATAATTTTGATTTGATAATTAGATATTTAGATATCACATTAGATGTGATTAGATCTAAAATTAGAAATTAAAAAAATTAAATAATCTAGATCTAAGATGTATGAGATGCATGACTAGATTAGGAATAGAATTATTCTATGTATAGTCTAGGATGATCATAATTTTAATTTAATTAATTATACTTTTAGATCTATTTATTTATTATTTTTTAATATTATAAATATTATAATTAGATCTAAAAAATAAAAAATAAATTTATTTAATTTTGTTCATATGAGATATGATAGATGCATGTTTAGACTAGTTATAGAATAGTTCTACAAAGTTTTCTTGAATAAATTTAATTTGATATGATCAAATTTAAATTTTATTTTTTAGATATTTATGAAATAATTTAGGTCTAAAAACATGCATGATATGATATATGAGATGTATGTAAAATATATTTTTAAGTTTGATCAACTTTATATATGTGATATATATGTAGATCTAACTGATTTTGTAGATTCATCATATTTTTGATTAAGACGTTCTCCTTGTTCGTTTGGTCATAAGAATAAAGAAGGATTTAAAGATCTTATTCTTCCATTTGATGGGATGTTCTTATGATGTGTAGGGATGTTGTGCATTCATCCTTAATCAAAAATCAAAAACTTATTTTCTATAAAATTCTAGATCTTGAAATCCTAGAATTTTATTTACATGTTTTGTTTATGAACCCTAAACTTAATTAGAATTAAAATTATGAAATATATTAGATCTAAAATTAAGAATTTTTAGATCTAAGACATATTCATAAAATTGGGTTCGAGCTTGGGTAGCTTAATTAGGTCTAGCGGTTGATCAAATCAAATCAAGAGTCGGTTAGATGGGATCAAGAGTGTTTAAATTGACCAACCTAATAAGATTAAGTCTGGATCAAGGTCAAGTTGCATGAGTGATCGATCAAGTTAAGACCTAATTAGGCTCAGTGGTTAGAGTCTGGATTGTAGGCTAACTTGATTGGTTCTGGCTCAATAATTTAGTGTCTAAGATAAGTTTGGCAGAAATGATTGACTGATTTTTAATTGGAAGCTACTCGACTCGAATGCATTCTTGTCGAGTTAATGGCATATCTTTTCCACCAATCTCAGTTACCTGACCATGTTTATCAGCTCAATCTTGATCTGAGGTGGCTAATAATCCGAGCTAACCCATGCCACTAAGTTAGTCATAATGGTTATGACTATGTCAAGTCAAGTTTAAAGAGATCTAAATCAAATCTTTCTAAAAAAATATTAAGTCTAAGATCTTCCACCATTGTAAATATGCAAGCCCTTTCTAAGATTGATTATTCTCGACTGGTCACAGTGGTTCAGTTGCATCAAAAAGATGCAACCATGTCTATTAGGCATTGGATGCTATGGACTAGAGGATGAATTAGGCTTAATATTTTGGATACGGTGAGAGATCCAATTAGAAATTCAATCTGTGTAAATGATGGATATGACTAAACTAAGAAGTGAATTAAAATTTCGGACATGTTGAGATTCATGAATTAGAGATCAAGCGTGGGTGCATCATGATTAGAGAATCATTGGACAAGAGTTGTTCACTCATTGGCTAACCCATCATCAATAACTGTTAGGTGAGATGGTGAGTTAGTTGGTGGGACTGCACCACCCATTAAAAATTATTAATCATGAAAATTTTTGCATCTTTACAGAGGGAGTATAAGGATCCAAGAAAATACTGAGAATTAATTTATTTAAAAATAAAAACTCTAAATAAATTGGTTAAATCTTAATTACAAAATCTAACTAAAAACTTTGACTCTCTATAGAAAAATGTCTGCATCCAACCCACTAGCCCGTATCCTGGAACTTTGACTGACCGAACCTAATTACAAGGATTGGCTCTGAAACTTCGAAATTATTTTAGGTTCTGAAAAGTTAACTCATGTATTGGATAAGGATCCTCCCACCTTACCAGTCCGTCCGTCTGCTGAATAGAGAGCATCTCTTGACAAATGGATGGATGAAGATAACAAGGTCAGATACTATATGTTGGGCTCAATGTCTGATGAGCTTCAGTGCCAATATGAAGATATCAAGACTGTCCGTCAAATGTTGGCTCACCTGCAAGAGTTGTTTGGTGAACAGAATCGCGCAGCCAAGTATCAGGTCACTAAATGACTTTTTAAGGCTAAAATGCGTGATGGACAATCAGTCCAAGATCATTATCTGATGATAATCAAGGACTTGAAAGAGCTTAAGAAGCTCAGAGTGAAGTTAGACCAAGATCTATAGAATGATATAATTTTGCAATTCTTGATTGATGTGATGGACAGTTCATCATGAACTACCATATGCATAAACTTTAGAGTACTCTAGCTGAACTTATGAACATGCTGGTTACTACTAAGTTTTCTATGAAAGATTCTAAAGGCTCAGTACTTGCTATAGAATAGATTTCTTTCAAGAGAAAGTCTTTTGAAAAGAAGAAAAAGTCTGTGAAAAGGAAAAAGATGGAAGATGGAAAGAAGAAGAAGATAGAACTGAAGAAGAAGGCTGCTGACAAAGAAAAGTATTTCCATTATAACACAGATGACCACTGAAAGTGGAACTGTCCTATATACCTGACCATCCTGAAGAATAAGAAGGAGACAGGTCCTTCTGGAGGTATGCTCGTTATTGAATCTAACCTTACGATTTCTTCTGCATCCAGTTGGGTGCTTCATTCTGATTCTAGTGCTCATTTGTGCACTTGCATGCAGGGTCTTTTGGATAGCAGGAGGTTGAGGGATGGTGAGATGATCCTATGCATTGAAAATGGAGCAAGAGTTGCTCCTATGGCCATGAAAACCTACCCTCTTCGACTACCGTCTGGCTTAGATTTAGTACTTAGGGATTGTTACTATGTGCCTGCTACAAGCAGGAATTTGATTTCTGTTTCATGTTTAGCACAAGAAGGCTATGTAATTAATTTTCTTAAGGACCATTGTAATATTCTTTATGAAAGAAATAAAATTGCAAGTGGTTTTCTCATTAACGGTCTCTATCAGTTACATATTGATGTATCTATCTTTTATATTGAGCAAAATGTGAATGCCATAAGATCAAAATGACCTAAGGATAGTTCAAATGATAGGTATCTACAGCACCTAAGGCTAGGTCATATAGGAGAAGATAGAGTTAACAAATTAGAGAAAATTGGGCTATTGAGTCCGTTGACTTTCGAGTCATATCCAATTTATGAATCATATCTTCATGGCAAAATGACTAAGCTTTCTTTTATAGGACATGGGGAAAGGGCCACGAATCTACTTGCGCTAGTACATACTGATGTGTGCAGCCCATTTGATGTGCCGACTAGAGGTAACTTTGTCTACTTCATAATCTTTATCGATGATTTATCTCAATATGGGTACATGTATCTTATGAGACACAAGTTTAAAGCTTTTAAAAAGTTCAAGGAATTCAGATATGAAGTAGAAAAGTAAACTAGAAAATTCATTAAGGTTCTTCGATCAGATCGAAGAGGTGAATACCTTAGTCGAAAATTTTTAAACTATCTCAAGAAAAATGGCATAGTCTCTCAATGGACTCTACCTAAAATACCTCAACTCAATGGAATTTCAGAATGAAGGAATCAGACCCTATTAGATATGGTCTGATCCATGATGATCTTCACAGACCTTCTTGATTTTCTTTGGGAACATAGTCTGTTAACTGCTATATATATACTGAATAGGGTTTCCTCTAAAACCATTCCTACCATACCGTATGAGATATGACATGGTAAGAAACCAAGTCTGAGTCATCTCAGAATTTGGAGTTGTTCGATTCATATCAAAAGATAACAAGTGGACAAGTTAGAGTATAGGTCCTTTAGAGCTTGATTTATAGGATATCCTAAAGAGTCATTAGGATATTATTTCTACATTCCAGAAGACTATAATGTGATTGTGAGTCAACATGCCATCTTTTTTGAAAAATAATTTATTCAAGATAGCAACATTGGAAAGCAAATCAAGCTCGAGGAGAAAGTCTCACAAGAGTAACGAGCTAAGGACCCCATGGAACCAAATCAGGTTGAGCCAATACAATCACTATCTCCTCCATAGATCGAAAAGGATTTTCCATCCCCCTAAAAGGTACTTAGATACTATTTTAGAGAAAGTAGAGAAAATGTTCCTCATAGGTAATGGGGTTCATAGTGATGATCCCAAAACCTATGATGAGGTGATATCATATATCGACTCCAAGAAATAGTTAGCGGCAATGAAGTCAAAAATTGACTTGATGCACTCAAACCAAGTCTGAATCTTGGTAGATCCACTAGAAGGTATAATACCTAGTAGGTGTAAATGGATCTACAAGAGAAAGATTGATGTAGATGGGAATGTGGAGACATTCAAAGCTAGATTAGTGGCAAAAGGGTATAGTCAGTGCGAAGGCATTGACTCTCAGGATACCTTTTCATCAGTAGCTATGCTAAAGTCCATCCGCATATTGTTTGCTATTGTAGCCTATTTCGATTATGAAAGATGGCAAATGGACGTAAAAATGGCATTCTTAAATGGATACCTTGAGGAAGATATCTATATGGAACAGCCACTAGGTTTCACATCCAGTGATGCTGATCATAAAGTATGCAAGCTGTAAAGATCCATATATGGACTTAAGCAAGCATCTCAGAGCTGAAATACTCATTTTAATGATGTGATCAAATTATTTAGTTTCATCAAAAATGAGGAGGAACCATGTATTTTTAAAAAGGTCAGTGGGAGTGCTATTGTCTTCCTCGTACTGTATGTGGATGATATCCTTCTTATTGGGAATGATATTTTCATGTTGATCATAGTTAAAATATGGTTATCAAAAGAATTCTCCATGAAAGACCTAGGAGAAGTATCCTTCATTCTAGAAATTAAGGTCTATATAGATAGACCGAGTAGGATCTTAGGTCTTTCATAGAAGATGTACATAAAGAAAGTGCTAAAGAGGTTTAGCATGAAAAACTTCAAGAGAGATTTGGTACCCTTCAGACATGGCATTCATCTCTCCAAGAAGATGTGCCCTAGCACACCTGAGGAGATAAAATATATGAGCATGATCCATTATGCTTCAGCAATAGGGAGCCTCATGTATGCCATGTTATGTACACGATCTGATATAGCCCATGCTGTGAGTGTCACGAGTAGATATCAGTCGAATCCAGATGAAGAACACTAAACTTCTATGAAATATATCCTTAAGTACTTGAGAAGAACTAAGGATATATTGTTGGTTTTTGGTAATCGAGAATTCCAAGTCCAGGGGTATATAGACTTGGATTTTATGTCTGATATAGATGATCAAAAGTCGACATTTGGGAGTCTGTTTGTATGTAATGGTGGTGCTGTCAGTTGGAAGAGTTCCAAGTAGATAGTGATAGCAGATTTCACTATGGAAGCAGAATATATCGTTGCGTCAGAAGCTGCGAAGGAGGCATTCTGGTACAAAAAATTCACTGCAGAAATTGGAGTGATGCCATTCCTCTCTATTGCGATAATAATGATGCCATAGCCCTTGCTAAGGAGCCAATGTCTCACCAGAAATCCAAGCACATCGAGCGGCAATACCACCTCATCCATGATTACCTCGAGAAGGGTTATGTCGAGGTCAAGAGAGTCAACTCCATAGACAATGCAGCAGACCCACTCACAAAGCCGTTGGACCAGTAGAAGATCGAAATCCATCTTGAGAAGATAGGACTTAGAATTGTAGCCAATTGGCTTTAGGTCAAGTGGGAGTTTGTTAGATATGTATGCCCTAGAAGCCAGAATTGGCTAACACTTGTCATACACATCTAAGGACAAAATTATAATTTTGACTATAAATAATAAATTAAATTATTTTCTATCATACTGTATATTTGAAAGTGTCTGTGATATATTTCTTGAGTTAATGATAATGATAGTTCATATTTTTAAGAGTTGAAAATTTAAGACACGAATTTTCATTATTAACTCATAAAATGCTCTCGACCGTAGGATCATCATGAGGATGATGATTGATCCAGAAGGTTGGTGTATGATCGCTTCTTTAGGATAGATGAGTCTTAAGTCTACGGTGTAAAGATACCAGAGCAAGAGTGAAGGTACTCATTAGAGATCGAGGGCACTGAGCATGACCACCTCGAGCAGTCATGAGAAAGTCTACCTTCTTATCAATGACTGGCTCAAGCTGTAGTGGTGTGTCTGATTTTTTAACCTGAGGTGCATCGGTAGTTCACCTTGAGGGTGTTATAGTTTGACTACACCATAACTCGATCTCCTAGCCATTCGGAATCCTGAGGTATATGTTGGTTATAGCATGTTCACTGTAGGAATTGGATTGCACCAATAGGGGATCTATCTATCTCGATAGATGAGGAGCAGTCCTATGATAATCATGCGAATCAAGTCCATAAGCCCATGGCCATGGTAGACTGAAATGATAGAAAGAGTTTCTATTAGAGTTTTCATATTAGACTTGAATCAAATGATTAATTTATATGATGGAAATTAGGGATTGACGAGATCACCTTAACCCTAATCCGATCGAGGCTCAAGATAGAGGAACTTAATTACATAGGTAACTACACCGAGAGGTTCATTTTTAGTTTTGATGGGTTGCCACCATATGCTGCTAGGTATCACTGGTGGATTTTGGGAGCAATTAGAATGATTTGGATGATCGATCATACTAATTGTCTGAATCAGAAAAGTTCTGATCTATCGAAAGGTGTTTCGATGATGACAATGATAGAGATCATGGCATATTTCATTACCATATGGAACTGAATCTAACTAGATCATATAAATAAGAGTTTGAATCTAGGTATCATCAATTGAACTAATCTAGTTCAATTGATTTGAATAAGATTCAATTAGGTTCAAGAAAATCGTGCTAGCACACGATTGAGCCTGATATTCTCCTTCAATAATCATTAAAAGTTATCTCGACTGAGCTAAATATATTTGGGCTCACTCAAAAACTTTTACTTGGTCTGATTGAAGCTTATCTAGATCAGAAAAGGATTGTCTTAATTTATAAGATAAATTTGAGACAACACCTACCATTTTTCGTCACCTGCTAGATCTTGTTCTTTGACTTTGGTCAAATATTGACCTTTGACACTTAGACAACTGCCTATGTGTCATGCACTCATTGGAGAGTAGATGGAGCTTTGTCCTCCTACTAAAAGGAGGAAAGAAAGAGGGTGCATGCCTCCCTAGGCATGCACCCAAAGAGGATAAAGATTGGAGTCCCGTATGGATGGGACTCCAGTTGCTTCATGCTCTCTACTTGGGTGGCGCCAAAGACTCTTCTTTGATCAGTCTTGATGCCACCTAAGGAGGTTTGTGAGGGACTCTAATCTGATTGGATCAGATAATGTCATCCCATCAATCAGATTTAGATCTGATTGCATAAAGAGCCATGATTGGTCGGGATGATGTGGCATTGCATGGTGCAGTAGGATCTATATAAACCCTATCTATGCCTAAGATTGAGAGCTTTTGCCCTTTGGCCATGCCATATAGCCCCTTTATCTCCTTCTCCATACCTCCTTTAGATTCTCTCTCTCCTCTCCATGCTCAAATGTTTTGGGCTTCAGTTTGGTGCGATGCAAGCAAGAGAAAGGCGATAAGAAAGCAAGAAGGTAGCACTACTGCAAGAGACAACACCCAATCTTCAAAAGGTGTTTTGAAGATCTTCAAGATTAGATCCACATTTGATCTTTGGAGTATAGATTGAGAAGGAGAAGATCTCTAGATCCTATCCGAGTGGATACCGATAGAGGCTAGGCACTTGCATGGCTACATTCAGAACCTCAAGCAAACATCGAGATCATCACAGGGTAATAGGATTACCCATAACAAGATATAATTAAATTAGATTTAATTTAATTTATTTTTATTTTATTTTATCAAATTAATAAAATTAGATTTGAAGAGTCTCAGATCTGATTTGGATCTAAGAGAAAATTTTTGAAATATCCCTCTTGATCTAATCAGATTTGAATGAACCTGACCCAAAAAATAGTATTTTTTCCTTCAAAATCCTTCTTTGTCGAATCTAGATAGTCCTAAGGACTTTATCACAACATAGGAGTTCATTAGAAGACAATAAAATTTATGATAAAAAATATCAAAATAATTTTTATTAATTTATAATTTATATATAATTATAAATATATGGCTCAACCATCAATAGACTAACGATTGACTTTGGGATACTTTCTCAACAATCTTTCACTTAGACTGAAGCCAATTGGTGCAATATCTAATACCTATCTTCAACTTAAAGTCATCGAACTCTTTCACCATAATAGCTTTAGTGAATGGATCGGCTAGGTTTTCCTTTTCGTCGATCTTTTGAAGGTCGACATCACCTCAATCTACAATCTCTCGGACAAGGTGATAGCGGCGTGGAATATGCTTTATCCGCTGGTGTGCCTTTGGTTCCTTCACCTGAGCAATGGCTCCAGAGCTATCGCAATAGAGCAGAACTGGACCATCAAGAGAGGATGCTACTCCAAGCTCGGTGATGAATTTTCTTAGCCACATCGCTTCTTTGGCAGCATTTGATGCAGTGACATACTCCGCCTCATAAACTGAATCGACCATAATTTGCTGCTTGAAACTCTTCTAGCAAATGACACCATCATTAAGGATAAATATATATTCTGACACACTCTTGCTATCATCATGATCAGACTAAAAACTAGAGTCTATGAACCCCACAAGTTTTAAGTCCAATTTACCATATACAAGCCACTAGTTCTTAGTATTTCTTAAATACTTCATGATGGTTTTAACAACCTTCCAGTGATTCTTCTCTGGATTAGATTAGTATCTACTCACTACACGTAGTGAGTATGCTACATTTGATCACATACATGTCATGGCGTACATTATAGAACCCACTACAAAAACATATGGTATTCTATTCATACGCTCTCTATCTAGAGGTGTTGTTGGACAATCCCTCTTTGAAAGAGAAATTTTATGGTCTATCGATAGATAGCCTTTCTTAAAATTTTTCATGCTGAAATATTTCAGTACAGTATCAATGTACGTAGACTAGGACAATCCAAGCAACTTTTTAGATCTGTCTCTATAGATCTTCATCCCTAGAATGTAGGAATCTTCTTTCAGATCTTTCATGGAGAACTATGATGACAGTCAGATCTTTATTTCTTATAATGCAGGGATATCATTCTCGATTAAGAGAATATCATCCACATACAATACTAGAAATACTATTGCTGGACTATTAGCTCACTTGTATATGCAGGGCTCCTCTTCATTTTTAACGAAGTCATACGTTTTGATTGTTCTATCAAATCGTATGTTCTAGCTCTGAGATGCCTGCTTCATTCCATAAATGGACCTCTGAAGCTTACACACCTTAGACTCATCTATGGATGCGAAACCTTCAGGTTGTATCATATACACTTCTTCATCTAGCTATCCATTCAGAAAAGCTATTTTTACATCCATCTGTCAAATTTCATAGTCCAGATGGATAGCTATGGCAAGCATAATCCGAATGAATTTAAGCATTGCCATAGGAGAGAACATCTCATCATAGTCAATACCAGAACGTTGACGATATCCCTTGACAACCAAATGGGCTTTATAGGTCTCCACCTTTCCATCTGTGCCTCTTTTCCTTTTGAAGACCCACTTACATCCTATGGATTTTATCCCTTTGGATGGGTCAACCAGTGTCCATACATCATTGACCTTCATGGATTCCATCTCAGATTTCATAACCTCAAGCCATTTCTTAGAGTCGGATCTTTGTATTACATCCATATAGGTGATTGGGTCCTGATCGTTCTCATCGAGTTCGATAGGATCTTCATCCCAGATCAGAAAACCATAGTATCCATTCGATTGATATGGTACTTTACCAGATCACCTTAAGGATGCATCTATAATGGGTTCTGGGTCTAATCTAATCAGATCCAGCTCAGGTTCAATAACTTATATCCATTCTTCTGCCTATCGTACTTCATCAAGTTCGACCTTAGAGGCATTAGTTTCTTCACCAAGAAACTTCTTTTCTAAAAAGACTGTCTTAAGGTTGATAAATACTTTTTGCTCATCAGCAAGGTAGAAGTAGTATCCTTTGATTTTTTTTGGATAACCTATAAAACTATACTTATCAGACCTAGGTCCAAGTTTGTCTGTCATCAAACGTTTGACATAAGCTGGACACCCTCAAACTCTAATGTGTGAAAGCATTGGCTTACACCCTGTCCATATCTCATATGGTGTTTTATTAACAGATTTACTCAAAATTCTATTTAGAATGTAACAAGCTGACTCGAGCGCATATCCCCATAGAGAGATCGGTAAACTAGCAAACTCCATCATGGATCGAACCATGTCCAACACGGTCCGATTTCTTCTTTCAGACACACCATTATGTTGTGGTGTTCTAGGAGGGGTTCATTGGGAGAGAATCCTATTCTTTCCAAGATATGTCAGAAACTCATTGAAAAGGTACTCACCCCCTCAGTCAGACCGAAGAGTTTTAATACTTTTCTCAGTTTGCTTTTCTACCTCATTTCGAAATAGTTTGAACATTTCAAATGACTCCGACTTATGCTTCATTAAATAGACGTATCCATACCTCGATAGGTCATCTGTGAAGGTTATAAAGTAGAAATATCTACCTCTAGCACTTGAGCTCATGGGTCCATATACATTCAAATGTACTAGACTCAGGAGTTCAGTGGCTCATTCATCTTTTCCAGTAAAAGATGATTTGATCATCTTACCAAGAAGACAGGACTCACAGGTTGGAAGTGACTCACAATCACTAACCTCAAGAATTCCTTCCTAAGCTAACCTGTTAATTCTATTCTTGCTAATATGACCTAGCCTACAGTGTCAAAGATAGACATCAGACACATCACTAATTCTAGGGCATTTATCGGAGGATTGAACCATGTTAATAGGCATAGAAAGTAAATAAATTTCGTTATTCAATTATCCAATCAAAATTGTAACACCATTCAAAATGACATTACAAATTTTTTCTTTCATTGATATTTCAAAACCATTCATGGCCAAAAGACCTACAGAAATGACATTCAATAAGAAAGTTGGACAATAATGACATTCATTAAGAATAACTTTATTTGAATTGATTACAAGGTTCATGATTCCTAAAGTTAGAATTAAAACTTATCTTCCATCTCCAACGTTTAGGAACCTCTCACCTTAATCAAATTTCTTACTGACATGCAAGCCCTGCATAGAATTACAAATATGATAAGGGCTTTAAGTATCTAATACCCAGGCAGTAGAATCAAAGAAGAAAAAATTGCAAGATGTTATCATATAATTATCTTACCCAGCAACTACTTGCTTCTTCCTCGGCCTGTTTGAGTCCAGAGAGGCAATGTATAGAGGACAGTTCCTCTTTAGTGCTCCTGCTTCTTGCAGAAGAAGCACTCTGCCTAGCTTTGGCCGGGCTTGCGCTTCTTAGTCTGATCCTGTGCAGACGTTCCAGCATGCAACTGCACCTTCTTATTTTTTTTCTTGTTCTTCTTTCCTTTCTTAAAGGGTCGACGATCAGAAGAAGACCCTCCCACTACATTCACCATCTCCTTATGGAGTTGGTGATCCTTCTCAAAGTTCTGCAGTAACGCCAACAAGCCGTGGTAGTCCACTGTAGGCTTTGTCATTCTAAAATGAGTTATAGTTCACTGTAGGCTTTGTCATTCTAAAATGAGTTAGGAAGAGAAGAAAAGACTTGGATAAGGAATTAAGGATCGCATCCTTACCGAGCTGCTCGTGTAGGGGAAAGCCCAGCTTGCTAAGGCACTCAATCATCTCGATCATGCATTATACATGATCGATGATTGAGGCCCCATTCCTTATCTGAGCATTGAAAATGGCATAACTTGTTTTGTGCCTTTCAATGTCGTCCGACGTGCTAAAGAAGTTGTTCAATATTTGAAGCATCTTTTGTGGTTGGGCATTTTCAAACCTGCACCTGAACTCGTCATTCATTGCCGCCAGCATTTTACATCAAACGTAAGTGTCTTGGACCGCTCCCCTCGCATTTGGGGTTGGCTCAAGTGCTGGATCCTTTACCACATAAAAGATCCGCTCATGCTCCAGGATGATTTTCAACTTATGATACCAGTTATCGTAGTTAGGTCTCATCAATTTATCATGGTCTAACAATGATCGGAGTGATAGGTTAGTGGCCATGTCTATACAAAAAAAGAAAACCAAACCTAATTAGTATATGAATTATTAATCCTAAAGACTTGAACTTTAGTCTAAAGGTCCTTCCACTATTTTATATGAATTGGTAGCCTCTACCTTCAAATCGAGAAATTACTTTAATTCCTTAGTGGATACTAGAATCCACATAGACTACACATGAGCCCAACTTTGGTTGGTCAACCCATGTGTACCTATGGATAGATTCAAAATCAATATTTCTCTAAACAACTTCTAGTAATATTGATTTTGTCCCATAGACCTAATTAGTAGGCTTTTGTGAGCTTAGAAGTGGCACTCCAAAGTCTTGAAAATATGAGAAGATAGGTCATGGGAAGACAGGAGCGAGCCGGAAGAAGAATCAATCTTAATAGCAAAGTTCAGAAACTAGGCCGGCTCACACTGAGACTGAGCCGACTCAGTTGGAAACTGGATCAGCTCAATCCAGGACTGGGTCAGCTAAGTCTCAGAGAAAAATTCAGATAGAAAGTAGTATTTTTATGCTGTTGGTACGGTACACAACTGGACCGGCTCAGTTTGGGATTGAGTCAACCCAGTCGTAGGTTAGCTAGCTCAGTCTGAAATTGGGCTGACTCAATTTTCATGGGTTATTATTTTATGTACATTGGTTATTTAGATTTGGAGAGTTTTTCTATGAGCTTGGACTTGATCCTTTGTAAAGTATATATACTGAAAATAAGTCAAGATTGTTATAGTGTTGAAATATACTGAATAAAAGGTCTTTTCTTTCAAAAATCTCTTCTTCTCTTCTTCTCTATTTTTTGATTTATTTGATCATGCTTTCGCATAAATCTTTGAGAAGTACTTTCTTGTTGCATGGCTAATCATCAGCAGCCACGTCGATCCATATGGAAAGAGCGCATATTTCCAACATTTGGTATCAGAGTGGTGTTGCATGGAAGGAAGAAAGACACCTAAGATTTACTACATCCAAGATCTATTGCATCAGATTTTATCCTAAAACTTCTAGTTTGCTTCGTGGTTGTCTCTAGATTGAGGTGGAGATTGTTTACACGGAGGAATGGTGATACAGAAGTTTGGAAAGAGGATCTAGGGCTAGTTAGATCTTCTTTGAAGGATAGTTTTATTGGTGTGTGAGATCGTGAAGGGTGTTAGAAATTTGTTCTTGACTTGTCTGAAGTCATGGGATCAAGTGGCTTCAAGGTGGATTTTGAGAAGTTCGACGGCAAGGAAAACTTTACTCTATGGCAGCAAAGAGTAAAGGACTTGTTGGTTCAGCAAAGGATCTACAAGGTCTTGACAAAAGAAAGGCCGAAAAGGATTAGTGCTGAGGATTGGGAAGAGTTGGAGGAAATTACTTTTAGCACAATTCGGATGTACTTGGTCGATCAGATTTTGTCCGAAGTTTGCATAGAAACTATGGTAAAGGGGCTCTGAGAGAGATTAGAGAACACATACATGAAAAAGAACATGATGAATAAGCTGTCATTGAAGAAATAACTGTATAGTCTGAGGATGCTCGAAGGTGGAGATCTTGTTGCACATATCCAAAGGTTCAATCAGGTGTGTTCTAAGGTGATAAGTTTGGATGTGAAGATCGACGAGGAGGATCGGGCATTGCTGCTATTATGTTCTCTCCCAGGTTCGTATGATGGTCTCATAACAACTTTAGTTTATGAGAAGGAGACCCTAAACTATGAAGAGGTTGTTGGTGTGCTCAGATCAAATGAGCAAAGAGAGAAGATCTGCAAGGAAGACCCTAAGTCTGAGATCTTGGCTGTGAATTAAAGACAGGAAAGATCAAAGGAGAAGATAAGAGAAAAATCTAAGGGCAGATCAAAGTCTCACGATCAGGGGAAGATGACATTAAAATATTATAAATATCATCAGCCTGGACACCTGAGGAGAGATTGTCCTCTTTTGAGATCAGAAAAAGAGAAGACCAGTAAGGAAGATGATACAGCTTCTGTGAGTAGTGGAGAAGACTTGCTAGTTATATCAGATGGATCCATAGAGTGCGATATTATGTGGATATTAGATTCAGTATACTCGCACCACTATACTTCTCATCGAGAGTTGTTTTCTTCCTACCAGAAGGTTGATGGTGAAAGTGTCAGTCTTGGAGATGATCACCCATGCAATGTAGCTGGAATTAGCTTTATTAGGATGAGGATGTATGATGGGATCATTCGTATATTATCAAATGTCAGACATGTATCAGAGTTAAAAAAAAATTTGATTTCTTTGGACTACTTCAAGGAGCAGGGTTATGCTTTTAGTAGTCAGACTAGGAGTGGATGTCTGAAAATTTCCAAGAGAGCTTTGATGGTGATGAGAGGTAGAAGACTGAGCAATAATCTTTATAGAATGGAAGGCTCAGTGGTAAATGATAGTATAGAGGTGCTAGCAGTGGCACAAAAGGAGCAGATTTTATATCAGCTATGGCACTATCGGATGGGTCATATCAGTGACCGTGGTGTTAGATATATGTGCCCTAGAAGCCAAAATTGGCTGACACTTGTAATACACTTCTAGGGGTAAAATTATAATTTTGACTATAATCAATAAAATGGGTTATTTTCTATCACATATGTGTATTTAGTATTTGTGATACATCCTTTGAGTTAATGGTAATGATAATTCATATTTTCAAGAGTTGAAAATTTAAGACATGAATAATCATTATTAACTCATAAAATGCTCCCGACCATAGGATCATCATGAGGATGGTGATTGATCTGGAATGTTGGTGCACAATCGCTTCTCTTTAGTAGATGAGTCTTGAGTCTACGGTGTGGAGACACCAGAGCGAGAGTACAGGTACTCGTTAGAGAACGAGGGCACTGAGCGTGACCACCTCGAGTAGTCATTAGGAAGTCTACCTTCTCGTCAATGACTGACTCGATGCTGCAGTAGTGTGTCTGGTTCTTTGACCTGAGGTGCATCGGCAGTTCACCTTGAGGGTGTTATAGTTTGACTACACCATTACTCGATCTCCTAGCCATATGGAACCCTGAGGTGTATGTTGGCTATAGCATGTTCATTGTAGGAACTGGATTGCATCAAGATGGAATCTATCTACCTCGGTGGTAGAGGAGCAGCCCTATGATGATCATGAGAATCAAGTCCAGAAGTCCATGGCCATGGCAGAGTGAAATAATAGAAAGAGTTTCTATTTAGATTTTCACATTCGGACTTGAATCGAATGATTACATCATATGACAGAAACTAGGGTTTGACGAGTTCACCTTAACCCTAATCTGATCGGGGCTCAAGATAGAAGAACTTAATCACACAGGTAGCTGCACCAAGAGGTTCGCATTCAGCTCTGATGGGTTGCCACCATATACTGCTAGGTGTCACTGGTGGATTTTGGGAGCAATTAGAATGATTTAGATGATCGATCATTCTAGCTGTTCGAATCAGAAGAGTTCTGATCCATCGAAAGGAGTTTCGATGATGTCGATGATAGAGATCATGACATATCCCATTACCATACAGAACTGAACCTAACTGGGTCACACAAACAAGGGTTTGAATCTGGTGATCATCAATTGAACTGATCCAGTTCAATTGATCTGAATGAGATTCAATTAGGTTCAAGAAAATCGTGCTAGCACTCGATTGAACCTAACGTTCTTCTTTTACTATCATAAATAAGTTGTCCTGACTGAGCCAAAGGAGTTTGTGCTCAATCAGAGGCCTTCACTATGGTCTGACTGGAGCCTTGTCCAAGTCAGAAAAGGGTTGTCTTATTTTGTAAGACAATACCTACCATTTTTGGTCACCTGCCATTTCTTCATCCTTTGACTTTGGTCAAAAGTCTGACCTTTGACTGGTCAAATGTTGACCATTGATACTTTGACTTTTGTCCACATGTCATGCACCTATTGGAGAGCTGGTGGGGGCCTTGTCCCCCTACCAGAAACCTGGCAAGGAGGAGGGCGCACGCCAAGGGTGGCGTGTGCCCAAGTTGGAGGCGCCCAGGAGTCCCTGTTGGATAGGACTCCATCTCCTTTTGGATTCCAATTAGAGTTCTCCTAAGAACCAACTTTGACTGGTCTTAGGCACCCATCTAAGGAGGAATCCAAGGGACTCTATTCCCACCAATCAGATTTAGATCTGATTTCACAAAGGGTTGTGATTGGTTGGGAGAAGAGGAGTTGGATCACAGATAGTCTATAAATAAGACCCTGCGCCCAACTCAGAAACAAGAATAATTCTCATGCCCCAAGGCTGCCTCTCTCTTCCTCCTCCATGCCAAGTTCATCTTCTCCCTCTCCTCTCCATGCCCAAAGAAGTTTTGGGATCTTGGTTGGTGCAATCAGGGAGAGAAAGGCGACAGAAAGCTAGAAGGCTGCGCTGCTGCAAAGGACGACTGCTGATCTTCAAAAGAGTTTTGAAGATCCTCCAGATCAGATCCAGATCTGATTTTTGGAGATGTGATAGAGAAGAAGAGGATCTTCGAGATCCAAGCCCAAGTGGATACTGGTAGAGGCCAGGCACTTGCGTGGCTAGATCCAGAACCTTCCGCTGCTTACAGGATCATCAATGGGTAATAGGATTACCCAACATCAAGGTAAATTAAATTTGATTTAATTTATCTATATTTTATTTTATATTATTAAAATAATAAAAAATTAGATCTAAAATATATCTAGATCTGATTTAGATAAGAAATTTTTTTTTTTGAAATATATCTCTTGATCTCGATCAGATCTGAACGAACCTGGACCGAAAAATCAGGATTTTCCTTCAACTGGTATCAGAGCCAAGGTTCTAAATGTATTTAGATCTAATTTTAAATTTATTTTAATTAAAAAATAAGTGATTTTAGATGTCACATGAGATGTGATCAGATCTAAAATTAGAAAAAATTAAAATTAAATGATTTGGATCTAAGATTAGAAAATATGCATGACTAGTTCTAAAATAGAATAGTTCTATAGAATAGTCTTGCATGTTTTTGATTTAATTTGATTAAATCATATTTTAGATCTATTTATTTACTATTTTTTGATATTATAATGATTATAATAACATCTAAAAAATAGCAAATAAAAATTATTTAATTTTAAATATCATATGAGATATGATTGATGCATGTCTAGACTAGTTGTAGAATAGTTCTACATAATTGTCTAGATTAGAATTTATTTTGATTAGATCAATTTAAATCTAATTTTTTAGATTATTATGAGATAATTTAGATCTGAAAATATGCATGATTCGATACATGAGATGTATGCAAAATATGCCATGATTAGATCTAATTTGTATATGAGATATATGATATAGATCTAAAACTATTTTGTAGTATTACATGTTCCTGATTAAGGCGTTCCTCTTGGCCGTCCGGTCATAAGAATGAAGAAGGGTTTAAAGGCCCTCTCCTTCCCATTCGATGGGGTGTTCTTATGATGTGTAGGGGTGCTGCGTGTTCGTCCTTAATCAGAAACCCAAAACTTACTTTCTGCAAAACCCTAGATCCTGAAACCCTAGGATTTATTGTGCATATTTTGTTTATGAACCCTACTTAATTAAGAATTAAGATTATGGAATATTAATTAGGTCTAAAATTGAGAATTTTAGATCTAAGACATATTCATAATACTGGGTTCGGGCTTGGGTAGCTCAATTAGGTCTAAGCGGTTGATCAAACCGAATCAAGAGTTGGTTAGATGGGATCAACAATGCTTAAATTGACCAGCCTAATAGGATTAAGTCTGGGTCAAGATCGAGTCACGATCAAGCAAGACCTAATTAGGCTCAGAGGTTAGAGTCTGGATTGTAGGCTAACCCAATTGGTTCTGACTCAACAATTTGGTGTCTAAGGTAAGTTTGGCACATACGACCGACTGGATTTTTAATTGGAAGCTACTCGACCTGAATGCATTCTTGTACGAGTTAATGGCATATTCCTTCCACCGATCTCACTTACCTGGCCATATCTGTTGACACAGTTCTGATCTGAGGTGGTCAATAATCCGAGCTAACCCATGCCACTAGGTTAGTCATAATTGTTATGACTATGACAAGTCTAGTTTAATGAGACCTGAATCAATTCTCCCTAAGAAAAGATTAAGTCTGAGGTCTTCCACCATTGTAGATGTGCGGGCCCTTCCCGGGGTTGATTGTTCTCGGCTGGATACAGTGGCTCAGTTGCACCGGAAAGATGCAACCATGTCTATTAGGCATTGGATGCTATGGGCTGGAGGATGAGTTGGGCTCAATATTTTGGATACGGTGAGAGACTCAATTAGGAAATCCAGTCTATGCAAATGGTGGGTCTGACTTAACTAAGGAGTGGATCAATATTTTGGATACGGTGAGATTCATGAATTAGAGACCAAGTTTGGGTGCACCATGATTAGAGAATCATTGAACAAGAGTTGTTCACTCATTGGCTAACCCATCACCTAATAACTGTTAGGTGAGGTGATGAGTCAGTTGGTGAGACCGCACCACCCACTAGAAATCATTAATCGTGGAGATTTTTGCATCTCTACAGAGGGAGTGTAGGGATCCGAGAAAATAGTGGGAGCTAATTTGTTTAAAAATAAAATCCCTAAATAAATTGGTCAAGTCAAAATTACAGTATCTAACTAGAATCTTTGACTCTCTACAGGAAAAATGTCTGCGTCCAACCCATTGGCACGTATCCTGGACACACATAGACTGACTGGACCCAATTATAAAGATTGGCTCAGGAACTACAAAATTATTTTGGGTTTCGAGAAGTTAACCCATGTATTGGACCAGGACCCTCCCACCTTACCAGCCCGTCCATCCATTGAACAGAGAGCGTCTCTGGAAAAATGGATAGACGAAGATAATAAGGCCAGATATTACATGTTGGGCTCGATGTCTGATGAGCTCCAGCGCCAACATGAAGATATCGGGACTGCTCGCCAAATGTTGGCTCACCTGCAGGAGATGTTTGGTGAACAGAGTCGCGCAGCCAAATATCAAGTCACGAAATGACTTTTTAAGGCTAAGATGCGTGATGGGCAGTCAGTCCAAGATCACTGTCTGATGCAATGATCAAGGACATGGAAGAGCTTGAGAAGCTCGGTGTGAAGTTAGACTTGGATCTGCAGAACGATATTATTCTGCAATCCTTGACTGATGCATATGGGCAATTCATCATGAATTACCACATGCATAAACTTCAAAATTCCTTGGCCGAATTAATGAATATGCTGGTTACCGCTGAGCTTTCTATGAAAGGTTCTAAAGGCTCAGTTCTTGCTATGGAACGGACTTCTTCTTCCAAAAGAAAGTCTTATGGAAAGAAAAAGAAGTCTGTGAAAAAGCAAAAGGTGGAAGGAAGGATCAAAGAAGAAGAAGGCAGAAGCCGAAGAAGAAGGCCGATGCAAAGGAAAGTGTTTCCATTGCAACAGCGACGGCCATTGGAAGCGGAACTGCCCTACTTACCTGGCCACCCTGAAGAACAAGAAGGAAGGTCCTTCTGGAGGTATGCTCGTTATTGAGTCTAACCTTACGGTTTCTTCTGCATCCAGTTGGGTGCTTGACTCTGGTTCTAGTGCTCATCTGTGCACTTCCATGCAGGGTCTTGAGGATAGCAGGAGGCTGAGGGATGGAGACATGATCCTACGCATCGGTAATGGAGCAAGAGTTGCTGCAGTAGCCGTGGGAACATACCCTCTTCGATTACCATCTGGTTTAGACTTAGTTTTGAAAGACTGTTATTATGTGCCTGCAGCTAGCAGGAATTTGATTTCTGTTTCATGCTTAGCACAAGAAGGCTATGTGATTACCTTCTTTAAGGACCATTGTAACATTCTTTATGAAAGAAATAAAATTGCAAATGGTTTTCTTATTAATGGTCTTTATCAGCTACATATTGATGTACCTGTTCTAACTATCGAGCAAAACGTGAATGCCAAACGACCTAGGGATAGTCCAAACGATAGATATCTATGGCACCTGAGATTAGGTCATATAGCAGAAGATAGGATCAACAAATTGGAGAAAAATGGGCTATTGAGTCCATTGACTTTCGAGTCATATCCAACTTGTGAATCTTGTCTTCAAGGCAAAATGACTAAACTCCCTTTTGTTGGACATGGGGAGAGGGCCACAGATCTCCTTGCCCTAGTACATACTGATGTGTGCGGCCCATTTGATGTGCCGGCTAGAGGCAATTTTGTCTACTTCATTACCTTTACCGATGATCTGTCTAGGTATGGGTATGTGTATCTTATGAGACACAAGTCTGAAGCTTTTGAAAAGTTCAAAGAATTCAGACATGAAGTAGAGAAAAATAAACTGAAAAACCCATTAAGGTTCTTCGATCAGATCGAGGAGGTGAATACCTTAGCCGGGAATTCCTAGACTATCTCAAGAAAAATGGCATAGTCTCTCAATGGACTCCACCAGGAACACCTCAACTCAACGGAATTTCAGAACGGAGAAATCGGACTCTATTGGATATGGTTCGATCCATGATGAGCTTCACAGACCTTCCTGATTTTCTTTGGGGACACTCATTGTTAACTTCAATTTATCTACTGAATAGGGTTCCCTCTAAAACCGTTCCTACCACACCGTATGAGATATGGCACGGTAAGAAACCAAGTCTGAGTCATCTCAGAATTTGGGGTTGTCCGGCTCATGTCAAAAGACAACAAGCGGACAAGTTAGAGTTTAGGTCCTTTCAGAGCTCGATTCATAGGATATCCTAAAGAGTCATTAGGATACTATTTCTACATTCCAGAAGACCACAATGTGATTGTGAGTCGACATGCCATCTTTCTTGAAAAATAGTTTATTCAAGATAGCGGCATTGGAAAGCAGATTAAGCTTGATGAGAAAGTCTCACAAGTACAACGAGCTAAGGACCAATTGGAACCAAATCAGGTTGAGCCAATAAGAACACTACCTCCTCCACCTCGTAGATCGGAAAGAGTTTTCCATCCCCCTGAAAGATACTTAGGTATTATTTCAGAGGAAAGTAGAGGAAAATGTTCCTCGTAGGTAATGGTGCTCATGGTGATGATCCCAAAACCTACAACGAGGCGATATCAGATATCGACTCCGAGAAATGGCTAGAGGCAATGCAGTCAGAAATTGACTCGATGCACTCAAACCAAGTCTGGACCTTGGTAGATCCACCAGAAGGTATAGTACCTATTGGGTGTAAATGGATCTTCAAGAGAAAGATTGGTGCAGATGGGAAATGTGGAGACATTCAAGGCTAGACTAGTGGCAAAAGGTTATAGTCAACGCGAAGGCATTGACTATCAGGATACCTTTTCCCAGTGGCTATGCTAAAATCCATCCGCACATTGCTTGCTGTTGCAGCCTATTTCGATTATGAAATATGGCAAATGGACGTGAAAACGGCATTCTTAAATGGATATCTTGAGGAAGATATCTATATGGAACAGCCGCTAGGTTTCACATCCAGTGATACTGATCACAAGGTTTGCAAGCTGCAAAGGTCCATATATGGACTTAAGCAAGCATCTCGGAGCTGGAACACTCGTTTCAATGATGTGATCAAAATGTTTGGTTTCATCAAAAATGAAGAGGAACCATGTGTTTTCAAAAGGGTCAGTGGGAGCGCTGTTGTCTTCCTCGTATTGTACGTGGATGACATCCTCCTTATTGGGAATGATATTCCCATGTTGATGACAGTCAAAATATGGTTGTCCAAGGAATTCTCCATGAAAGACCTAGGTGAAGCATCCTTTATTCTAGGAATTAAGGTCTATAGGGATAGACCGAATAGGATGCTAGGACTTTCACAGAAGATGTACATAGAGGAAAGTACTAAAGAGGTTTAGTATGGAAAACTCTAAGAGGGGATTAATACCCTTCAGACATGGTATTCATCTTTCCAAGAAGATGTGCCCCTAGCACACCTGAGGAAATAGAACGCATGAGCAAGATCCCTTATGCTTCTGCAATAGGGAGCCTCATGTATGCCATGCTATGTACACGACCTGATATAGCCCATGCTGTGAGTGTCACAAGCAGATATCAGTCAAATCCAGGTGAAGAACACTGGACTTCTGTGAAATGTATCCTTAAGTACTTGAGAAGAACTAAGGATATGATGTTGGTCTTTGGTAATGGAGAACTCCAAGTCCAGGGATACACAGACTCGGATTTCATGTCCGATATAGATGATCGAAAGTCGACATCTGGGAGTCTGTTTTGTGTGCAATGGTGGTGCTGTCAGCTGGAAGAGTTTCAAGCAAACTGTGATAGCAGATTCCACCATGGAAGCAGAATATATCGCTGCATCAGAGGCTGCGAAGGAAGCATTCTGGTACAAGAAGTTTGCTGCAGAAATTGGAGTAATGCCATCAGATGCCATTCCTCTATACTGCGACAACAATGGCGCCATAGCCCTTGCTAAGGAGCCGAGGTCTCACCAAAAATCCAAGCACATTGAGCGGCGATACCACCTCATCCGCGATTACCTCGAGAAGGGTTACGTCGAGGTCAAGAGAGTCAACTCCACAGATAATGTGGCAGACCCACTTACAAAGCCGTTGGGCCAGCAGAAGATCGAAGCCCACCTTGAGAAGATGGGACTTAGACTTGTAGCCAATTGGCTTTAGGACAAGTGGGAGATTGTTAGATATATGTGCCCTAGAAGCCAGAATTGGCTGACACTTGTAATACACTTCTAGGGGCAAAATTATAATTTTGACTATAATCAATAAAATGGGTTATTTTCTATCACATATGTGTATTTAGTGTCTGTGATACATCCTTTGAGTTAATGGTAATGATAATTCATATTTTCAAGAGTTGAAAATTTAAGACATGAATAATCATTATTAACTCATAAAATGCTCCCGACCATAGGATCATCACGAGGATGGTGATTGATCCGGAAGGTTGGTGTACAATCGCTTCTCTTTAGTAGATGAGTCTTGAGTCTACGGTGTGGAGACACCGGAGCGAGAGTACAGGTACTCGTTAGAGAACGAGGGCACTGAGCGTGACCACCTCGAGTAGTCATTAGGAAGTCTACCTTCTCGTCAATGACTGACTCGATGCTGCAGTAGTGTGTCTGGTTCTTTGACCTGAGGTGCATCGGCAGTTCACCTTGAGGGTGTTATAGTTTGACTACACCATTACTCGGTCTCCTAGCCATATGGAACCCTGAGGTGTATGTTGGCTATAGCATGTTCATTGTAGGAACTGGATTGCATCAAGATGGAATCTATCTACCTCGGTGGTAGAGGAGCAGCCCTATGATGATCATGAGAATCAAGTCCAGAAGCCCATGGCCATGGCAGAGTGAAATAATAGAAAGAGTTTCTATTTAGATTTTCACATTGGACTCGAATCGAATGATTACATCATATGACAGAGACTAGGGTTTGACGAGTTCACCTTAACCCTAATCTGATCGGGGCTCAAGATAGAAGAACTTAATCACACAGGTAGCTGCACCAAGAGGTTCGCATTCAGCTCTGATGGGTTGCCACCATATACTGCTAGGTGTCACTGGTGGATTTTGGGAGCAATTAGAATGATTTAGATGATCGATCATTCTAGCTGTTCGAATCAGAAGAGTTCTGATCCATCGAAAGGAGTTTCGATGATGTCGATGATAGAGATCATGACATATCCCATTACCATACAGAACTGAACCTAACTGGGTCACACAAACAAGGGTTTGAATCTGGTGATCATCAATTGAACTGATCTAGTTCAATTGATCTGAATGAGATTCAATTAGGTTCAAGGAAAATCGTGCTAGCACTCGATTGAACCTAACGTTCTTCTTTTACTATCATAAATAAGTTGTCCTGACTGAGCCAAAGGAGTTTGTGCTCAATCAGAGGCCTTCATATGGTCTGACTGGAGGTTGTCCAAGTCAGAAAAGGTTGTCTTATTTTGTAAGACATTACCTGCCATTTTTGGTCACCTGCCATTTCTTGTTCTTTGACTTTGGTCAAAAGTCTACCTTTGACTGGTCAAATGTTGACCATTGACACTTTGACTTTTGACCACATGTCATGCACCTATTGGAGAGCTGGTGGGGGCCTTGTCCCCCTACCAGAACCTGGCAAGGAGGAGGGCGCACGCCACCCTAGGGTGGCGTGTGCCCAAGTTGGAGGCGCCTAGGAGTCCTTGTTGGACAAGGACTCCATCTCCTTTTTGGATTCCAATTAGAGTTCTCCTAAGAACCAACTTTGACTGGTCTTAGGCGCCCTCTAAGGAGGAATCCAGGGGACTCTATTCCCACCAATCAGATTTAGATCTGATTTCACAAAGGGTTGTGATTGGTTGGGAAGAAGAGGAGTTGGATCACGCTTAGTCTATAAATAAGACCCTGCGCCCAACTCAGAAATAAGAACAATTCAATTCCACGCCCCAAGGCTGGCTACCTCTCTCTTCCTCCTCCATGCCAAGTTCATCTTCTCCCTCTCCTCTCCACGTCCAAAAGAGTTTTGGATCTTGGTTGGTGCAATCTAGCAAGAGAAAGGCGATCAAAAGCTAGAAGGCTGCGCTGCTGCAAAGGACGACTGCTGATCTTCAAAAGAGTTTTGAAGATCCTCCAGATCAGATCCAGATCTGATTTTTGGAGATGTGATAGAGAAGAAGAGGATCTCTAGATCCAGCCTGAGTGGATACCGATAGAGGCTAGGCACTTGCATGGCTAGATCCAGAATCTTCTGCTGCTTATAGGATCATCAATGGATAATAGGATTACCCTACATCAAGATAAATTAAATCTAATTTAATTTATCTATATTTTATTTTAATTATTAGAATAATAAAAATTAGATCTGAAACATTCTAGATCTGATTCAGATCAAAGAAAAAAGTTTTTGAAATATATCTCTTGATCCGATCAGATTTGAACGAACCTGATTTGGAAAATTAGAATTTTTCTTCACGTGGGCTCGCTGAACTAAGCAGAAGAGGTATGATCCTGGTCCTGAAGAAGAAGGGCATAGATCTTTGTGAGCCATGCATCTTTGGCAAATAGCATAGGATGAAGTTTGCCAAAAGTACCAAGCGCAGCGAGGGAGTGCTGGATTTAGTGCACTTGGATGTATGGGGACCAGCTCCTATATCAGCTAGAGGTGGGGCAAAATACTTTGTCACTTTCATTGATGATTTCTCAAGGAAGGTGTGGATTTTTCTGATTAGAGAAAAATCAAAGGTGTTTGCCCGGTTTAGAGCCTGGAGAGCTAAAGTAGAGAAAGAGTCAGGAAGATAGATGAGGTATCTGAGGTCGGACAATGGAGAGAAGTATACTAGCCTGGTGATGCATGCTAATTTATAGCTATGGCAAGTGCACCAGTCGATCAAGTAATAAAGTGAATGAGTAGAGTATTGTCTCTAGAGAATTAAAAAATAAGTACTGAAAAGCTCTTTTCTATGCTTTATTTAGAAGACCGATTTATGAGAATAAGAAATTAAAGAATAAAATAAAGAAATAATTAATTTTTTTTTAAGAAAATAGAGAGAGTGTAATTATTAGGATTTTAAATTTAAGAAAAATGGATTACTAAGGCAATCGGTTCACCAACTCAGTCAATACAATATTTAGGTTACTAAATTAATTTTAAATTACTAGATTCTTTTCCAAAATCCATTAAAAATTAGGTTTAAGACTCTCAAAATAACTCAAATTAGGATCTGGGTAATTCTGATCATTGGATGTTGATCAAACGGTCCAAAAATCACTTAAAAACCTCTTAAAATAATCAGATCAAGTCGGATTTCATGTCAGCCATTGGATCAACTGTTGGATTGAATCTAGGCCATCTGATCACGTAGAAAGAAGGCTTCTGATCTTTAGTTTAATGTTGGAATGAATCTCAGTCGTTGGATCTCGATCGGGAGCTGCGGATGCCGTTTATCAGCACTTTCTTTTCGACCGTCCGATCAAGTTTCAGTGAAAGGCACCCGTTGGATCAGACAAAATTTTCAAATTACCCTCTATAGACCATGCACGAGCCCGGTGTTGCATGGACCACCGCATTCTTCAGCCAATCGGAGCGCATTTCTTGATGTGAAATTTCCGAAATGCCCTCCTATTGGTCCATCGTGCACCACAAAAAATGCTGACATCATCCTGATGTTAGCGCTGCACCGATAGGTCAGTCTGCTATTGCGATCAAACCAGGCCGAACTACTGAGCCGATTTGAACCGAACCAATTTTTTTTTTTTTGAAATTCAATTTTGGACTCGTTTGAAGTCCATTTTACCTGAAATTTATTTCATCTGAACCAAAAAAATAAGATCTTCACATTGGTGGCCTTTTTTCTTACATAAAATTAATAAAAGTATCAATTTCTAATGAAATAAATTAATTTATTTTATAATTTAATACTTTTATTAGTATATTTTTACCACTTATCACCTGGAGTTCAGGAGGTACTGTGAGAAAAATGGCATCAAATGCTATTAGATGGTGAAGATGACTCTCCAGTAGAATGGTGTCATGGAGAGGATGAATCGAACACTAATCGAGAAGGCACGAAGTTCGAGGCTGCAGATATCACTCCCAAAGTTCTTTTGGGGTGATGCTCTAACTTTTTCTTATTTTCTTATGAATAGGTCCCCTCATTATAAGCTGAATGGAGATATTCTAGAGGAGGTCTGGAGTGGAAAGAAGATGGAGCTTGGCCACCTGAAAGTCTTCGATTGCACAGTTTATGCATATGTGGAGGCAACCAAGAGGAATAAATTGGATCCAAAATCTTAAAAGATGACATTCATAGGGTATCCACAAGGAGTCAAGGGGTACCTACTGTAGGACTCTCAAGCACAGAAGTTAGTGATCAGTAGGGATGTTATCTTTGACTAGAAAAGCATCTTGAGGAGGTCTGGGATAGATGAAACTGGGGAAACAAAGGTGAATAACGATGGCCAGTCAAAAAATGATGACATGCAGGTTACATCCACTTACAGAAGTATTCCTGTTAAGGTAGACTTGGGCAGAAAGGTATTATCTCAGATTGAAAATCAGCATGAAGGGCTGACAGTTCAAACAGATATGCAAAAGCAGCTACAGACATCAGGTAGAGATGTGCCAGTGGGAGTAGCTTTGCACAAGCTCCAGCATACTATTAGGAGACCGGTCAGATATCGCATTGATGAGGTTATCTCCTATGCACTCATCACTGCTAATGGAGATCCAGAGAGTTATGCAGAGGCCATGGAGAGTGAGGATCATGATTCATAGATGCAGGCCATGATGGAGGAGATGAAATCACTTGAGAAGAATCAGACATGGCAGCTGGTGGATCTTCTAGAGGATGCTCGACCTATTGGCTCAAAGTGGGTGTTCACAAAGAAAGAAGCATTTTCAGAACAAGATGGAGTCAGATACAAAGCAAGACTGGTAGCAAAGAAATACTTACAAAGGAAAGAGATTGACTATACAGAAATTTTCTTTTCTATGGTGCGTCATACATCTATTCGAGTTTTGCTATCACTGGTGGCACAGCATAACATAGAATTGGAATAGATGGATATGAAGATGGCCTTCCTTCATGGAACTTTGAAGGAAAGAATCTACATGAAGCAGCCAGATAGTTTCATAGAGATGGGATAGGAAGAAAAGGTGTGTTTACGAAGGAAGTCTTTGTATGGCTTGAAACAATCCCCTCATCAGTGGTGTCGAAGGTTTGATAGTTTTATTTTGAGCTTGGGTTTCAGTAGATGTGAACATGATTGTTGTGTCTACGTCAAGGATGTAGATGAGGAGGATGCCTTGTACTATTATTGTATGTAGATGATATGCTCATAGCCAGTAGAAGCATGGATGCTGTGAAAAGGTTGAAAAGAGCATTATCATTTGAATTTGAGATGAAAGATTTGGGTCCAGCTGAGAAAATTCTTGGAATGGAGATTTGCAGAGATAGGTGCAAAGGAGTGCTCCATTTATCACAAGAAAAGTATATTCAGAAGGTTCTGGAGAGGTTTGGGATGGAGAAGGCCAAACCTATAGAGATGCCATTATCGAGCCATATGTCTCTCTCCAAATTATAGTGCCCCCTAGTCAGAAGAGGAGAGAGAGTATATGGAATGAGTCTCTTATGCAAATGCTGTAGACAGTGTGTTGTACACTATGGTGTATTGTAGATCAGATATAGCACATGCAGTGAGCACGGTTAGTAGATACATAGCTAACTCTGGGAAGGAACACTAGAAAGCATTGAAATGAATATTGAGATATCTGCATGGAATAAGAGATTATGGTTTGATATTTGGTGGGTAGTCAGAAGAATTTGGAGAATAATCTATGAAGATGTGTAAAGGTTCAGATCTTCTGGAAGGATTTGTTGATGCAAATTATGCTGGTGATCTTAATACAAGGAGATCTACTACTGGATACCTCTTCTGTGTATATGGTGGACTGGTGTCTTGGAGATCAATCCTTCAGCCAATCACGGTCTTGTCTACCATAGAGGCTGAGTACATTGGGATAACGGAGGCTACAAAGAAAGCCCTTTGGCTTAGGAGACTGATTGATGAGTTGGGGGTGGAGCAGAGCAAGATTATACTATTTAGTGATAGTTAGAGTGCTCTATTGTTGGCATAGAACCTAGTCTATTATGCATGTACAAAGCATATAGACGTGAGGTATCATAGGATCAGAGAGCTGATGGAGGAAGGTGAAGTTGAACTGATGAAGGTCCATACTAAGGAGAATCAGTCTGATGCATTTATGAAGGTACTCCCCAGAGATAGCTTTCAGAGATGTGTGGCACGGATGGATTTATTGAGAAGAGATGAGTTCACAAGAACTTGGAAGCACCAAGGTGGAGAATGTGACCTCAGAAGTGGCACTCCCAAGTCTTAGAAATATGAGAAGATAGATCATGGGAAGACAGGAATGAGCTGGAAGAAGAATCAGTCTCAATAGCAAAGTTCAGAAACTGGGCTGGCTCACACTGAGACTGAGTCGGCTCAGTTGAAAACTGGGTCGGCTAGGTCTCAGAGAAAAATTTAGATAGAAAATAATATTTTTGGGCTATTGGCATGGTACACAATTGGGCCGACTTAGTCCCAGAGCCGACCCAATCGTAGGTTAGCTGGCTCAGTCTGAAACTGGGCCGGCTCAGTTTTCGTAGAATATTATTTTGTGTACGTGGGTTGTTTGAGTTTGAAGAGTTTTTCTATGAACTTGGACTTGATCCTTTGTAAAGTATATATACTGAAAATAGGTCAGATTGAGCCGGCTCAGTTTTTGCGGGTTTTTATTTTGTGTACGTGGGTTGTTTGAGTTTGGAGAGTTTTTCTATGAGCTTGGACTTAACCCTTTGTAAAGTATATATACTGAAAATAGGTCAAGATTGTTATAGTGCCGAAATATACTGAACAAAAGCTCTTTTCTCTCAAAAATCTTTTCTTCTCTTCTTCTCTATTCCTTGATTTGTTTGATCGTGCTTCTATATAAATCTCTGAGAAGTACTTCTTTGTTGCTTGGCTAATTACCAGCGGCCACGTCGATCCATATGGAAAGAGCACATATTTCCAACAGCTTTGGCCTCCATTGAAAAGGTTCGATTAGATCCAACCATTAACATGATCACATTTGATCTTATCTAATCAATAAATGATCAGGTCCGACTTTGGTTGGCCAACATAACCACCATCAGAAAGACTTAACCAAATTATCATTTTATTAATGATAATTTCATTAGTCAATAATCATCAGGCTTTTGGGCCATCAATGATCATTATACTAATGAGTCCATTATCATTCAACTTAATGGGAGGCTATGATTTAGTTATCTATATAACTATTTCATTTTTAAGGATCTAATAATTTTTGAGAATTTAGTTAACTAATTTAAGAAAATTCAGCAAGCCAATTTCAATTCTTCCACTGACTTCACCAAGTCAGAAAAAAAAAGGATCTAATCTAAGTTGGCATTAGGAGCACCTAAATCAGTTAGACTGATTTACCTAATAGACATGGGTGAGCCTGAATCACTAAGTGATCTAATCAAAATCTAACTCATCAGGATGGCCAGGTAAGTGAGATCAATGGAAGGGATATGCCATTAACTTGTCAAAGACTGAATCAATGCGAATAGCTCCTACTTAAAAACCACTACTCAAACTACTAAACTTACCTTAGACACCATCTGGTTCATTAGTTTTAATTTGACCAACCTAGTAATTTCGGATTCTACCTCATAGCCTTGAATCAAGTCCATTTGGTTCTTATTAAAGGCATGGACTTGACCAACTACAACTATTGTAATTGAATCTATAGAGTTCTTGACCTAATCTAAATTAACATTTAATTAGATTTGATCAATTTGTTAGATATGTGTGCCCTAGAAGCCGGATTGGTTGACACTTGTAATACACTTCTAAGGATAAAGTTATAATTTTGACTATAAATAATAAAATAAATTATTTTCTATCACTGTATGTATTTGAAAGTGTTTGTGATATATTTTTTGAGTTAATGGTAATGATAGTTCATATTTTCAAGAGTTAAAAATTTAAGACATGAATTTTTATTATTAACTCATAAAATGCTTCCGATCATAGGATCATCATGAGGATGGTGATTGATCCGAAAGGTTGGTATACGATAGATGAGTCTTGAGTCTATGGTGTAGAGACAACAGAGTAAGAGTACAGATACTTGTTAGAGAATGAGGGTACTGAGCATGACCACCTCGAGCAGTCATGAGGAAGTCTACCTTCTCATCGATGATTGGCTCGAAGTTGCAGTGGTGTGTCTGATTCTTTGACCTAAGGTGCTTCAGCAGTTCACCTTGAGGGTGTTATAGTTTGACTACACCATAACTCGATCTCCTAGCCATTCGAAACCCTGAGGTGTATGTTGGCTATAGCATGTTCATTATAGAAATTAGATTGCACCAATAGAAAATCTATCTACCTTGGTAGATGAGGAGCAGCCCTATGATGATCATGAGAATCAAGTCCATAAGCCCATGGCCATGGCAGAGTGAAATAATAGAAAGAGTTTCTATTAGGGATTTTACATTGGACTTGAATCGAATGATTAATTCATATGATGGATATTAGGGTTTGACGAGATCACCTTAACCCTAATTTGGTCTGGGCTTAAGATAGAGGAACCTAATCACCTAGGTAACTGCACCAAGTGGTTTGCTTTCAATTCTGATGGGTTGCCACTATATGCTGCTAGGTGTCACTGATAGATTTTGAGAGCAATTAGAATGATTTGAATGATCGATCATACTAGTTGTCTGAATCAAAAAAGTTTTGATCTATCGGAAGGTGTTTCGATGATATCGATGATAGAGATCGCGACATATCCCATTACCATATGAAACTAAATCTAACTGGATCACACAAACAAGGGTTTGGATCTGAATGTCATCAATTGGACTAATCCAACTCAATTGATTTGAATAAGATTCAATTAGATTTAAGAAAATTGTGCTAGCGCATGATTGAGCCTAATGTTCTCCTGTAGTTATCATTAAAGCTTATCTCGACTGAGCCAAATGTGTTTGGGCTCACTCAGAAATCTTTACTTGGTCTGACTAGAACTCATCCAGATCAAAAAAGGATCGTCTTAATTTATGAGATAAATTTAAGACAACACTTACCATTTTCGATCACCTACTAATTTCTATTTTCGGACATTGGTCAAATGTTATCCTGGACACTTGGACATCTGCCCATGTATCATGCGCCTATAGGAGAGTACCTAGGGCCTTGTCCCTCTGGTAAATGCAGACAGGAAGAGGGTGCATGCCTAGGGGGGCATGCGCCCCATGAAGATAAAGGAGGAGTCCCATACAGATGGGACTCCAGGGTTGCTTCAGGGGATTAAACTCTATGGCACCAAGAACTCTTGTTTGACCCAGTCTTGGCACCACCTTAGGAGGGTTTTGAGGGTTTCTCATCTGATTGGATCAGATGATGTCATCCCATCAATTAGATTTAGATTTGATTGCTCAAAGGGCTATGATTGGTCGGGATGATGTGGCACTGCATGGCATAGTAGGGTCTATATAAACCCTATCTATGCCTAGGTTTTTAATACTTCTGCCTTTAGCCTATGCCACAAAGCCTCTCTCCCTCCTTCTCCATGCGACCCTCTGATCTTCTCTCTCCTCTCCATGCCCAAGGAATTTTGGGCATGAATAAGGTGCGATCCAAGCAAGTGAAAGGCGCCAAGAAAGGAAGAAGACGACATTGCTGCAAGAGACAATGACAGTTCTTCAAAAAAAGTTTTGAAGACCTTCAAGATTTGATCTATATATGATTTTTGGAGGATTGATTGAGAAGGAGAAGATCTCTAGATTCTGTCCGAGTGGATACCGATAGAGGCCAGGTGCTTCATGGTTACATCCAGAACCTCAAGCAAACGTCAAGATTATCATAGGATAATTAGACTATCCAAAATAAAGGTATAATTAAATTAGATTTAATTTTTATTTTTATTTTATTTTTATTATTAGATTAATAAGATCAGATCTAAGAAGTCTCAGATCTAATTAAGATCTCAAATTTTTTTTTTTTTTGAAATATCCCTCCTGATTTAATCAGATCTAAATGAACCTTATTCGAAAAACATATTTTTCCTTTCAATTAGTATAAGAGCCAGGTTCCATAATTCATTAGATCTAATTTTAATTTATTTTTAATATGATAATTAGATGATTTTAGATATCACATTAGATATGATTAGATCTAAAATTAAAAAATTAAAAATTAAATAATCTAGATCTAAGATGTATGAGATGCATGACTAGACTAGGAATAGAATTATTCTATATGTAGTCTAGCATAATCATAATTTTAATTTGATTAATTATAATTTTTAGATCTATTTATTTATTATTTTTTAATATTATAAATATTATAATTAGATCTAAAAAATAGATAAAAAAATTATTTAATTTATTCATATGAGATATGATAGATGCATGTTAAGACTAGTTGTAGAATAGTTCTACAAAATTATTTAGAATAAATTTTAATTTGATATGATCAAATTTAAATCTTATTTTTTAGATATTTATGAGATAATTTAGATCTAAAAATATACATGATATGATACATGAGATGTATGCAAAACATATTTTTAGTTAGATTAATTTTTATATATATGATATATAATGTAGATCTAACTAGTTTTGTAGATTTATTATATTTTTGATTAAGGCATGCTCTTTGGCCGTCCGATCATAAGAATGAAGTAGGATTTAAAGGCCCTCTCCTCTCATTCGATAGGATGTTCTTATGGTGTATAGGGGTGCTGCATGTTCGTCCTTAATTAGAAATAAAAAATTTATTTTCTATAAAATCCTAGATCCTAAAACCTTAGGATTTTATATACATATTTTGTTTATGAACCCTAAACTCAATTAAGAATTAAGATTATAAAATATATTAGGTCTAAAATTAAAAATTTTAAGATCTAAGACATATTCATAAAATTGGGTTCAGACTTGGATAGCTCAATTAGGTCTAGCGGTTGATCAAATCGAATGAAGAGTTGGTTAGGTGGGATCAAGAGTGCTTAAATTGACCAGTCTAATAGGATTAAGTCTGGGTGAAGGTCGAGTCACATGAGTGATCGATCGAGTTAAGACCTAATTAGGCTCAATGGTTAGAGTCCGGATTGTAGCCTAACCCCAATTGATTCTGGCTTAATAATTTGATATCTAAGGTAAGTTTGGTAGATACGATTGACTAATTTTTAATTGAAAGCTACTCGACTCAAATGCATTCTTATTGAGTTAATGGCATATCCCTTCCACCGATCTCACTTACTTAACTATATTTATCGATCCAATCCTGATCTAAGGTGGCTAACAATCCGAGTTGACCCATGCCACTAGGTTAGTCATAATGGTTATGGCTATGTCAAGTCAAGTTTAAAAGACCTAAATCAAATCTCCCTAAGAAAAGATTAAGTCTAAGGTCTTCCACCATTGTAGATGTGCGGGCCCTTTTTGGAGTTGATTATTCTTGACTGGTCATAGTGGTTCAGTTGCACCAAAAAGATGCAACCATGTCTATTAGACATTGGATGCTATGGGCTGGAGGATGGATTGGGCTCAATATTTTGGATACGGTGAGAGATCCAACTAAAAATTCAATCTATGTAAATGGTGGGTCTGACTTAACTAAGGAGTGGATCAATATTCTGGGCACAATGAGATTCATGAATTAGAGACCAAGTCTGGGTGCACCATGATTAGAGAATCATTGGATAAAAGTTATTCACTCATTGGCTAATCCATCACCAATAATTATTAGGTGAGGTGATGAGTTAGTTGGTGGGACTACACCATCCACTAAAAGTTAGTAATCATGAAGATTTTTGCATCTCTATAGAGGAAGTGTAGGGATCCAAAAAAATAGTGAGAGCTAATTTATTTAAAAATTAAATTTTTAAATAAATTGGTCAAGTCTTAATTACAAAATCTAACTAGAAACTTTGACTCTCTATAGAAAAAAGAAAAATATCTACGTCCAACCCACTAGCTCGTATCCTGGACACCCATAGACTGACCAGACCCAATTACAAAGATTGGCTCCAAAACTTTAAAATTATTTTGGATTTTGAGAAGTTGACTCATGTATTGGATCAAGATCCCCCCATCTTACCAGCTCGTCTATCCGTTGAATAGAGAGCATCTCTTAACAAGTGGATGGATGAAGATAATAAGGCTCGATACTACATGTTGGGCTCGATGTCTGATGAGCTTCAGTGCCAACATGAAGATATCAAGACTGCCCGCTAAATATTGGCTTACTTGCAAGAGTTGTTTAGTGAACAGAGTCATGCAATCAAATATCAGGTCACTAAACGACTGTTTAAGACTAAAATGCATGATGGAAAGTCAGTCCAAGATCATTGTCTGATGATGATCAAGGACTTGGAAGAGATTGAGAAGCTTGGGGTGAAGTTAGATCAGGATTTGCAGAATGATATAATTCTATAACCCTTGACTGATGCGTATGGATAGTTCATCATGAACTACCATATGCATAAACTTCAGAATACTCTGACCAAGCTTATGAATATGCTGGTTACTGCTGAGGTTTCTATGAAAGGTTTTATTGGCTCAGTACTTGCTATGGAATGGACTTCTTCCAAGAGAAAGTCTTTTAGAAATAAGAAGAGATCTATGAAAAAGCAGAAGGTGGAAGATGAAAAGAAAAAGAAGGTAGAGCTGAATAGGAAGGTTGCTGACAAAAAAAAGTATTTTTATTGTAATACTGACGACCACTGAAAGTGGAACTGCCCTACATACCTTACCATCTTGAAGAATAAGAAGAAGATAGGTCTTTCTGAAGGTATGCTCGTTATTGAATCTAACCTTATGGTTTCTTCTGCATCCAGTTGGGTGCTTGACTCTGGTTCTAGTGCTCATTTATGCACTTCCATGCAGGATCTTGAGGATAGCAGGAGGCTGAGAAATGGTGAGATGATCCTACACATCGAAAATGGAGCAAGGATTGCTGCAGTGGCTGTGGGAAGCTACCCTCTTCGACTACCATCTAGCTTAGATTTAGTACTTAAGGATTGTTATTATATGCCTGCTGTAAGCAGGAGTTTGATTTCTATTTCATGTTTAGCACAAGAAGGCTATGTAATTAGCTTTCTTAAGGATCATTATAATATTCTTTATGAAAGAAATAAATTTGCAAGTGGTTTTCTTATTAACGATCTCTACCAGTTATATATTGATGTATCTATCTCTAATATCAAGCAAAATATGAATGCCATAGGATCAAAATGATCCAGGAATAGTCCAAACGATAGGTATCTATGGCACTTAAGGCTAGGTCATATAGCAGAGGATAGGGTTAACAAATTAGAAAAAATTGGGCTATTGAGTCCGTTGACTTTCGAGTTATATCCAATTTGTGAATCATATCTTCATGGCAAAATGACTAAACTTCCTTTTGTAGGACATAGGAAAAAGGCCATGAATCTATTTATCCTAGTACATACTGAAGTGTGCGGCCCATTTGATGTGCCGGCTAGAGGCAACTTTGTCTACTTCATAACCTTTATCGATGATTTATCTCGGTATGGGTATGTGTATCTTATGAGACACAAGTCTGAAGCCTTGGAAAAATTTAAGAAATTCAGATATGAAGTAGAAAAGCAAACTAAAAAATCTATTGAGGTTCTTCGATCAGATCGAGGAGGTGAATACCTTAGTCGAAAATTCTTGGACTATCTCAAGAAGTATGACATAGTTTCTCAATAGACTGCACTTGCAATACCTCAACTTAACGAAGTTTCAAAATGGAAGAACCGAACCCTATTAGATATGGTCCAATCCATGATGAGCTTCATGGACCTCCCTAATTTTCTTTGAGGACATAGTCTATTAACTACTATATATTTACTGAATAGGATTTCCTCTAAAACCGTTCCTATCACATCGTATGAGATATGGCATGGTAAGAAACCAAGTCTGAGTCATCTCAAAATTTGGGGTTGTTCGGCTCATGTCAAAAGATAACAAGCGGACAAGTTTGACTATAGGTCCTTAATAGCTCGATTCATAGGATATCCTAAAGAGTCATTAAGATATTATTTCAACATTCTAGAAGACCATAATATGATTATGAGTCAGCATGCCATCTTTCTTGAAAAATAGTTTATTCAAGATAGTGGCATTAGAAAGCAGATCAAGCTCGAGGAGAAAGTCTCCCAAAAGTAATGAGTTAAGAATCCTATGGAACCAAATCAGGTTGAGCCAATACAATCACCACCTCCTCCATCTGGTAGATCAAAAAGGATTTTTCGTCCCCTTGAGAGGTACTTAGGTACTATTTCAAAGAAAGTAGAAAAAATGTTCCTCGTAGGTAATGGGGTTCATGGTGATGATCCCAAAATCTATGATGAGGCGATATCGGATATTGACTCTAAGAAATGGTTAGAGGCAATGAAGTCAGAAATTGACTCGATGCACTCAAACCAAGTCTGGACCTTGGTAGATCCAGTAGAAGGTATAGTACCTATTGGGTGTAAATGGATTTATAAGAGAAAGATTGGTGCAGATGAAAATGTGGAGCATTCAAAGCTAGATTAGTAGCAAAAGGGTATAGTCAGTGCGAAGGCATTGACTATCTGGATACCTTTTCGTCAGTAGTCATGCTAAAATCCATCCGCATATTGCTCACCATTGCAACCTATTTTGATTATGAAATATGGCAAATAGATGTAAAAATGGCATTCTTTAATGGATACCTTGAGAAAGATATCTATATGGAACAGCCATTAGGTTTCATATCCAGTGATGCTGATCACAAAGTATGCAAGCTGCAAAGGTCCATATATGGACTTAAGCAAGCATCTTGGAGCTGGAATATTCATTTTAATGATGTGATCAAATTATTTAGTTTCATCAAGAATGAGGAGAAATCATGTATTTTCAAAAGGGTCAGTGGGAGCGCTATTATTTTCCTCGTACTGTACATGGATGATATTTATTTATCAATTTAATCCGACTTCTTAAAATAATTAAAAATACATAGATAGCAGTGAGTCAGGTCGAATCCATAGGAAAGGTAGTATTTTAGATTTGAAATCTTTGATTTTTGAAAAAAAATTAAAAATAGAATTTAAAGTTAGAAATTAAAATTGCAAAATGAAAATTAAATTTTGTAGAAAAGTAAACTTAGTACTAAGATCTACTAGTTAGATCTTAGCATCTATTTGCAGTAAAATAAAGAGCAATAATTAAAATGTAAAAAATAAATTACAATAAAATAAAGAGCATAAAAATAAATATTGCATTAATTAAAATTTTAAAATTTAAATACATAAAATTTAAAATAAAAAAAAATAAAATAAAATAGTCCGATCTCTGATCTTGGATTGGCATTAGTGGAAAGATGGTGTAGAAGCCCAGCCTTTTCTCTTGGCACTGGTTGCCTCGAAGTAGCCATTATCCCAAAGCCTGACTCTGTACCAAAGCTTCACCTTAATCGAAGATTATGAACTCTGAAGGCCTAGGGTCTTATTTATAAAGCTAGGAGGATTGGAGAATTTTTCTTCTAGGCAATGTGGGACAAAGAGCCTTTTTAATCATCAAAATAGGAAGAAATTCGAGTAAAATTTGGATTAAAATAGCTTTAAGATGAATCTGATGAAGTCTAGTAAAATCTAGCCATTCAATAGGAATCCAACAGATCAAAAATCATCAAAATTGGATGTGTATCGACCCAGATTAGGTCAGATTAAATTTTGACCACTTATCGTGCGTTGGGAGTCCTGATCACCGTCGAGAGCATTTTGGACCGTTGGATCTGAGTTAGATGTAAGCGCTGCCATTTGATGACAATCCGTGTGAAGCCTGAAGCTGAATCAAAGTGAAAATTTTTTTCCACCATTCGATCTTGACCGCAATCAATCGGATTCATTTGATCACACCTTTACTATTCCCATAGACCGCATGGACTGACTGCATCGCACACCATAATGAATCAACACCTCCTATCGTCAAGTGAAAAGTCCAAAATGTCCTATGAGCCACGATAGATTTTTTATAAATCCTTTAAGGATCTAGGTCCACCATGTGTCACTCCATGATTCGCCAATTTCTGCTGAGCTGGCGGTCTATGCCTGGATCATGGACCGACTGACGACTTTCGTGGCTGAGTCGGCTAGTGTGGCTAGCTTGGCACACTGGCTTTGTCGGCTTGGCTCGGCACGTTTGGACGTGTTGGCTGTTATGATGCGGTGACTTGAGCCGACTGAGCCATATATTATTTTTTATTTAATTTTTATTTATTTTATTTTTTTAAAAATATCTTCTTCATTTTAGCTTCATTTTGCTCGAAACTTATTTTATTATGATAAAAAAAAGCTCTTTCCATTGATTATAAAATTTTATTTTTTAATTTTTATTTTTTTAATTAATTTTTTAATTAATAAAAATATTAATTTTTCAAAAATATATAAATTGATCATTAATTCTTAAAAATTAATATAAATTAATTAATGAATTAATACTTTTATTGGTGAATTTATGATACTTATCACATCCTCCAACTTAAGCTTTGCTCATCCTCGAGTAAAGAAAGAATTTAGTTTTAAATATCTTTTAACTTTAGAGTTTCGAATTTTACCTAAGCAGTTTTCAAAATGATCATTGATATTCAGTAGAGTATAAGTGAGGTATATCATTAGGATATTAATACTTATCAATAAAAAAATTAAATAAAAATATTAAATTTTTAAAATTTTTTTCTAAATTATCCCATCTTTATCTCTAATTTGTCTAAACTTTCATATAGGCAAGTGTATTGCTACTTTTGTTCTTCATTTATTGATTTTTTTTTTATATTATCTACTTTTTGATGTAAATATCATTGCTTACTTAGACAATGAAACTTAATTACTCGATGAAAAATCAATATATATATATATATTTAAATATTGCACCACTATTGAGTGTCTTAACCCTTTAAACTTTCTATTTGATCTATGTAGCGAGTCTTGAGCCAATGACTCCTAAATCAGTTGGCTTTAGGGCACTAGATATAGAATATCCCTCGGACTTACTAGCTCGAATCAAATAGACTATGAGTTAAGACTAGCTTTACAACGAGCTTCTTTGTCATTCTCATCTTTTGATGTGAAACTCAATGCTTGCTTTGGCAAAGAGGTCCGGTTACTCACTGAGAAGTACTTGAAAACTATTTTATTTTAATTTTTTATATAAAAAAATATATAGTTATCCTACATAAGCTCATAAAAAGTAGATTTTTCTTTGATGCTAGTAGAAAAAATTAGAAATGCTCAAAGAAAAAACTTTTTATATTCTAGATTTAACTCTTTATTGGATTTTCTTAATACTTAATTTTTTAATATCTCATAAATTCTCTGATCTGTGCATCAATTTTCTTTTAAAAATGCTTAGTTTAATTCAATTCTTAAGCATAATCAGGTGTCTAAATACTAAATACTAACTTTTTGAGGACTTAAAATTTTAAAATTTTTATTTTTCTTTTTCCCAACTTAATCGACATTATCCTCAATGGAGAAGAAAAAATAAAGGATATAATAAAGAACATGAAAGAATACACCTGACTCAGTATATTTTTGATCCAGCACATGTCTTTGAGAATTTGGGCTCTCCCTCCAACTTATTCAACATGTCCTAAAAAAATAAACTAAAAAGATAAATTAGATGAAAAAAAAACTAAATATTGGGTTGCCTCCCAACAAGCACTAAGTTTACCATCTTCAGCCAGACACAATGCAGCTTGACTATCCTATGTCAAATATTAGATTGACAAATTCTAATGATTTTGAATTGTCAATCTCAAAAAGTTGATTTATAATTCCATTATTGATATATTCATTATTAATTAGGGGAACATAATTTGTGACCCCATTCTCAGACCCATGTTTATTAATAATTTCTCCTATTTGTTCTTCTAAAATAGTCATGAATGGAGTTTTTGTATTAGGAGTTAAGTTTAATACACTGGGTATTGGAAGGATGTCTAAAGATGGGTTTAATTTTGGAGGTAAATTAATATGATTTTGTTTACACAACTTCATTGACACTTCATTACATGCCTCTTGATTTTTGTAAGAAGAATTGACTTCTAGGGTTGAAGAAAATAGGACATTAGGTTTATAAGTCTTGGATAAATCATCTATTCTCTTTTTTCCTATGTCTATCTTATTTAACTGGAACTAGCATCAGTACTAGTTCTGAGCTTAGATTCTTCTATGTGGTTAGTCTCAGTACTAATCTATTTCTTTAAATTTTTATTTTGGCTAGCATCAGTGCCAGCTTCTCTCATCTGATCTTGGTATGGGTCCATAAGAATCCTATAGTTTTTAAGTTTAGAAATTACTTTGGCATTCTCAAATTGGAGATTCTTAAGTGAGACATTAAATTGATAACTTGGTCCAAGTGGTTGGTTGACATTAGGTGGGTTGTTTGAAATTGATAGGTTTGGTAGTTAATCTAGTTCTTTCCTTGTGTTAGACTCAACTAATTATCCTATTTGAGCTTCTAGCTTGGCGATAGATTTTTTTGAGTCAAGATTGTTGTTGATTTAGAATTAATTATTGAAGTTGGTTAAATCTATCATCGGCTAGATTGGTCTGTTGAGGAGGTGGGTATGATAGCTGGTTGTTATATGATGGCTGGATAAACTAACTAGGCTGACCATTATTATAGGTATAGTTTTGGTATTGGGGCCTATTTTGATAGTTTTGGATAGATAAAATTTGGATATGAGCTTGAGTCTGTTGGGATGTCCAAAAAAAATTATGGTGGTTGCTCCAATCTGAATTATATGAATTTGAAAATGGGTCATTAATCAATTTGGAGTAACCTTGAGCAGCTTGAACTTATTCTTGGATAAAAAGTGGAAACTATGCAGTCATAGGACATTCACTCACATGATAGGTTGGGCTAGCACAGATTGAACAAATCTTCTAATAATTAGAAGATGATGTAAATTATGCAGAAGATTGTTGACCTAGGATTAGGACTTGATCTAATTTTTGAGTAAGAAAGTCCACTTTATTTATCAAATTTGAATCAACCTTAGGACTAGATTCTAGATATTTAAATTCATGGATCCCTACCCAGGTTTGGTAGAAAGATAACGAAGCATGGTTAATTGAGTTTTCACTCAGAATTTCAAATAAGATATAGACTTCATCCTCACTCTTGTTCATGAATGCATCTCCATAGGATGCATCTACCATCTATCTGTATTGGTCTCCTAAACCCTCATAGAAAGCTTGAACTATTTGCCACTTAGACAGACCATGGTGTTAACATTTTCTAAGAAGTTTCTTAAGTCTCTCCTATGACTTGTGAATCTGTTTTGCTGGAAGCTGAGCAAATCCAGTGATAGCTTGCCTCATAATGTTGGTTTGGCCTATGGAATAAAATTTTTTAAGAAATTTACTTTGCAATTCAACCCAAGTTTTAATTGGTCTCCCTATTGTGCCAAGCCAATACTTGGCTTTGTCTTTTAATGATAAGAAAAATAAAATTAGTTTAAGGGCATCCTTAGTTAAATTTTGAATTCTCACCATAGAGCAGATTTCTAAGTATTCATCCAGATGTTTGTAAGGGTCTTCATTGGTGTTCCTATAGAAAGATGGGAGCATCTAGATTGTAGTTGGCTTGATCTCATAGTGGATAGCATTGTAGTTGGCTTGATCTCATAGTGGTAGCATGGATATCAGGTAACTAGATACAAGTCGATGGACTATAGGTAGAAGAAATAAAATATTCTTTCATCTACTTAGGTGGTTCTCTAAAATTTTCAGCCATTTGATTATCAAGTTTAATACGATTCAGCCTTTCAATTTTATGGTTGGATTCAACTAGATCAGGTAAAGCGATTTTCTACCATGCATGCCCTAGTGCAACCCTAATGTATTGTTCAAAAATATTTTTAGATTTTTTAAAATTTTTTTATATATTTTATTATTTTATTATATTATTATTTTGTATAAAAAATTAATTATTTTAATTATTTTAATTATTATTTTTAATATTTTTAGTTAGTTTAATTTAATTTAATTTAATTTTTAATTTAATTTTTATTTTATTTTATTTATTTTTGAAGAGGAAAAAAAAGAAGAAAGAAATAAAAGTTCTAAAGACCTGAGTCCTAGAGATAAGAAGAGAGAGAAGAATTAGTTTTAATTAGTGATAATGTTATTTAGCAATCAAGTTGGTCAATCAATCTTGACTAAGGGTTATCCTAGATCTAGACAGCTCCTAACTGCGAAGGTCATCCTCAAGCCCTCCAAGTATAAGATCAACCAATCAACTAGCTAGGTAAGTATAAGGTCGGTGGGAGTCCCTTCATTGCTTGCCTTAGATACCAATTATGCTTGGCCAGGTAAGCTAACAGAACCAATTAGAAACTGCCTTCCTTCGGGCTCAGTCATCCCTGAACCACTTTCCTAGATACCAGTCAAATTGACTAACCCTAATCTGGTTCAACTCTTAGGGTTCTTTGTTCTATTGAGCTCGAGCTCCTAAGGCTGATGTCTAATTGATTTTAAAATTAAAGGCTTAGGTCAATGCAGGATGCTGGTTGGTTATTTATGGATCAAGAAAGGGTGATCAAATCTCCACCTTATCTTGTTTAATTAGGTGTTGCCCTTAATTTGATTTAATATGAATATGCATAAAAAATTTTCAATCAAAGGGTTTTATGCAATATAAACTAGATGCATGCAACTAATTGAATTCTGAAAGGCTTACCTTGCCTCCAGCAATCACTAGAAAAAATAAAATTAAAACTAATATGATGCATGCTCTAAATAGTTAGGGTTCTAATCTTATCATGGAGCTTTTAATTAGGTTTAAATGGATATTTTTTAAATTAATTTAAAAATAAAGTAAATAAATAAATAAATAAAAAGAAAAGAGGACTAGTGTTAGAATTGACCTCACCAAGCAAAACTGAATGATTTATTCCTTGCCCTGGTTCTTTTTGTCCTTTAACCTCTTTTTCTATAAAATAAAAAAAAGTTAGCAAGTAATACTTACAAGAAAAAAAAATTTATTTATAATTTATATATAGAAAAATTAAAGAAATCAAAAATTTAATGTCCGTGCCTTCTCCGACAACGGCACCAAAAACTTGATGCATTTGTCAAAATTATTTTTAATTTATTTAAAATAAATTAAAAAAATTAAAATAAAAAATCAAAAATAATCTCCGATGATGATGCCAAAAATTTGATAAGAGCGCGATGTTGTCGTTAAGACACCATATTTATCAGTTTAATCTGACTTTTTAAAATAATTAAAAATACGTAGATAGCAGTGAGTCGAGTCGAATCCACAGGGAAGGTAGTGTTTTAGATTTAAAATTTTTAATTTTTAAAAAAAAAAGAAAAAAAAAATTGAAATCAAAAGTGAAGTTGAAAAATAAAAAGTAAAAATTAAAAGGTGTAAAAATTTAAACTTGGTACTAAGATCTACTAGTTAGATCTTAGCATCTACTTGCAGCAAAATAAAAAGCAATAATTAAAGTGTAGAATTTAAATTGCAATAAAAATAAAGAGCATGAAATTAAAGAGCATAAAAATAAATATTACATTAATTAAAATTTTAAGATTTAAATATATAAATTTTTTTAAAAAAAATTGCTTGATCTCTGATCTTAGATCGGTATTAGTGGAAAGATGGTATAGAAGTCCAGCTTTTTCTCTCGACACCAGTTGCCTCGAAGTAACCATTAATCCAAAGCTTGGCTTTACCCTGTACCAAAGCTTTACCTTAATTGAAGATTATGAACTCTGAAAGCTTGGGGTCTTATTTGTAAAGCTAGGAGGATTGGAGACTTTTCTTCTAGACAATGTGGGAGAAAGAGCCTTTTTAATCGTCAAAATAGGAAGAAATTCGAGTAAAATTTGGATTAAAACAGCTTTAAGATGAATCTGGTGAAGTCTGATGAAATCTAGCCATTCAATAGAAATCCATTAAACAAAAAATCATCAAAATCGGATGTGTATCGATCCAGATTAGGTCAGATTAAATTTGGGCCGTTGATCGCATGTTGATGGAGAAAATCTGACCGTTGATCACACGTTGGGAGTCCTGATCACTATCGAAAGCATTCTGGACCGTTGGATCTGAGTCAGATGTGAGCGCTGCCATTCGATGGTGATCTGCATGAAACCTGAAGCTGAATCAAAGTGGAAAATTTCCTTCACCATCCGATCTTGATCGCAATCAACCGAATCCATTCAATCACGCCTTTACTGTTCCCATAGATCGCATGGACCGACTGTACCGCACACCGCAATGAATTAGCACCTCCTATCACTAAGTGTAAAATTCAAAATGTCCCTATGAGCCATGATAGATTTTTTATAAATCCTTTAAGGGTCTAGGTCCACCACGTGTCGCTATGTGATTCACCGATTTTTGTTGAGCTGGCGGTCCACGCCTGAATCATGGACCGGCTGATGGCTTCCACGGTTGAGTCGACTAGCGTGGCTGGCTTGGCGCGCTGGCTTTATCGACTTAGCTCGGTGCTTTTGGATGCACCGTCTGTTATGGCACGGTGGCTTGAGCCGACTGAGCCATATGTTATTTTTTATTTAATTTTTATTTATTTTATTTTTTTAAAAATTTATATCTTCTCCATTTTAGCTTCATTTTGCTCGAAACTTATTTCATTGTGATAAAAAAAAGCTCTTTCCATTGATTATCAAATTTTATTTTTTAATTTTATTTTTTTAATTAATTTTTTAATTAATAAAAATATTAATTTTTTAAAAATATATAAATAGATCGTTAATTTTTAAAAATTAATAAAAATTAATTGATAAATTAATACTTTTATTAGTAAATTTATGATACTTATAAATATCCTCCTTATTGGAAATGATATTTCCATGCTGACCATAGTTAAAATATGGTTATTTAAAGAATTCTTCATGAAAGATCTAGGAGAAGCATCCTTCATTCTAGAAATTAAGGTCTATAGAGATAGACAGAATAGGATGCTAGGTCTTTCACAGAAGATGTACATAGAGGAAATGCTAAAGAGGTTTAGCATGAAAAACTCCAAGAGGGGATTGGTACCCTTCAGACATGGCATTCATCTCTCCAAAAAAATATGTCCCAACACACCTGAGGAGATTGAACGCATGAGCAAGATTTCCTATGCTTTAGCAATAGGGAGCCTCATATATGCCATGTTATGTACATGACTTGATATAGCCCATGCCACAAGTGTCACGAGTAGATATCAATCGAATTCAGGTGAAGAACACTGCACTTCTGTGAAATGTATCCTTAAGTACTAGAGAAGAACTAAGGATATATTATTGGTTTTTAGTAATGAAAAACTCCAAGTCCAGGGGTATACAGACTTAGATTTTATGTCCGATATAGATGATCGAAAGTCAACATCTGGGAGTTTTTTTGTGTAATGATGGTGCTGTCAGTTGGAAGAGTTTCAAGCAAATAGTGATAGTAGATTCCACCATAGAAGCAGAGTACATCGTTATGTCAGAAGCTACGAAGGAGGCATTCTAGTACAAAAAGTTTACTACAGAGATCAGAGTGATGCCATCGGATGTCATTCCTCTATACTGCGATAATAATGGCGCCATAGCCCTTACTAAGGAGCCGAGGTCTCATCAAAAATCCAAGCACATCGAGTGGCGATACCATCTTTTCCATGATTACCTCGAGAAAGGTTACGTTGAGGCCAAGAGAGTCAACTCCGTAGATAATGCGGCAGACCCACTTACAAAGCCGTTGGGCTAGTAGAAGATCCAAGCCCACCTTGAGAAGATGGGACTTAGATTTATAGCCAATTGTCATTAGATCAAGTGAAAGTTTGTTAGATATGTGTGCCCTAGAAGCCAGATTGGCTGATACTTATAATACACTTTTAAGGATAAAATTAAAATTTTAACTATAAATAATAAAATAAATTATTTTCTATCACAGTGTGTATTTGAAAGTGTCTATGATACATTCCTTGAGTTAATGATAATAATAGTTCATTTTCAAGAGTTGAAAATTTAAGACATGAATTTTCATTATTAACTCATAAAATGCTTTCGACTGTAGGATCATCATGAGGATGGTGATTAATCTGGAAGGTTGGTGTACGATTGTTTCTTTAGGATAGGTGAGTCTTAAGTATACGGTATAGAGACATCGAAGTGAGAGTACATGTATTCGTTAGAGAATAAGGGCACTGAGTATGACCACCTCGAGTAGTCATAAGGAAGTCTACCTTCTCGTCGATGACTGGCTTGAAGCTGCAATGGTGTGTCTAGTTCTTTGACCTGAGGTGCATCGGCAGTTCACCTTGAGGGTGTTATTGTTTGACTACACCATAACTCGATCTCCTAGCCATTCGGAACCCTGAGGTGTATGTTGGCTATAGCATGTTCATTGTAGGAATTGGATTGCACCAATAGGGGATCTATCTACCTCGGTAGATGAGGAGCAGCCCTATGATGATTATGAGAATTAAGTCCATAAGCCGATGGCCACGGTAGAGTGAAATAATAGAAAGAGTTTCTATTAGGATTTTCATATTGGACTTGAATCGAATGATTAATTCATATGATGGATATTAGGGTTTGATGAGATCACCTTAACCCTAATTCGGTCGGGGCTCAAGATAGAGGAACCTAATCACATAGGTAACTACATTGAGAGGTTTGCTTTTAGTTTTGATGGATTACCACCATATGCTACTAGGTGTCACTGGTAGATTTTGGGAGTAATTAGAATGATTTGGATGATCGATCATACTAGTTATCTAAATCAAAAAAGTTCTGATCCATCAAAAGATGTTTTGATGATGTCGATGATAGAGATTGCGACATATCCCATTACCATATGGAACTAAATCTAACTGAGTCACATAAATAAGGGTTTGGATCTGGATATCATCAATTAGACTAACCCAGTTCAATTAATTTGAATAAGATTCAATTTGGTTCAAGAAAATCATGCTAGCACACGATTGAGCCTATTGTTCTCCTTTAATAATCATTAAAGCTTGTCTCGATTGAGCCAAATATGTTTGGGCTCACTCAGGAATCTTTACTTGGTCTGACTAGAGCTCGTCCAGATCAGAGAAAGGTTGTCTTAATTTATAAGATAAATTTAAGACAACACCTACCATTTTCGATCACCTGCTAATTCCTATTTTCGAGCATTAGTCAAATGTTGACCCTGGACACTTGGACATCTGCCCATGTGTCATGCAGCTATAGAAGAGTACCTTGGGCCTTGTCCCCCTGCTAAATGCAGACAGGAAGAGGGCACACACCTAGGGAGGCGTGTGCCCCATGAGGATAAAGGAGGAGTCCCATACAGATGGACTCCAGGGTTCCTTTAGGGGATTAAACTTTATGACGCCAAGAACTCTTGTTTGACCCTATCTTGGTGCCACCTAAGGAGAGTTTTGCGGGTCTCTCATCTGATTGGATCAGATGATATCATCCCACCAATCAGATTTAGATTTGATTGCTCAAAGAACCATGATTGGCTAGGATGATGTGGCACTGCATGGCGTAGTAGGATCTATATAAATCCTATCTACGCCTAGGTTTTTAATGCTTCTACCTTTAGCCCATGCCATAAAGCCTCTCTTCCTCCTACTCCACACCACCCTTTGGTCCTCTCTCTCTTCTCCATGCTCAAGGGGTTTTGGGCATGAATAAGGTGTGATCCAAGCAAGTTTAAGGCGCAAGGAAAGGAAGAAGGTAGCACTGTTGCAAGAGACAACAGTAGTTCTTCAAAAGGAGTTTTGAAGATCTTTAAGATCAGATCTATATCTAATTTTTGAAGGATTGATTGAGAAGAAGAAGATCTTTAGATTCTGTCTGAGTGGATAACGGTAGAGGCCAGATGCTTGCGTGGCTACATCTAGAACCTCAGGTAAACATCGGGATCATCATAGGATAATTAGATTATCCAAAATAAAGATATAATTAAATTAAATATTTTTTATTTTTATTATTAGATCAATAAGATCAGATCTGAGGAGTCTCAGATCTGATTAGGATCTCAAAGAAATTTTTTTTGAAATACCCCTCCTGATCCAATCAGATCTGAATGAACCTAATCCAGAAAACTAGTTTTTTCCTTCATAAATACTCTAAATTAGTCCACCTTTTAACTAACCTTAGGTCTAACCCAATTTATGAATCTAATTTAGCTAACCCAATAACCCACAGGTTTATGATTAATGACTTAGAATCTTAATTCATAATTATAGATACTAAATCATTATACTTAATTTTTAATTAAGTTTATGGGCTGAGGGTTAGGGTTCAGCATTTCAAAAATATTTTTTAATTTTAAAAGGTTCTTTACAACTTAGCATTGTTCACTAATTTAGTCGACTCATTTCAAAATTAAATCATCTCAATTGTAGGGTTTAATCTGAAACTATGTACACTACACAATCATGAAATCATGAATCAAACTTTACCTAATTATGCATTCCTGATCATAAATTAGATTAAAGCCTAATATAATTAGATCATAAAAATATTAGATCAAATCTAGTTATTTCATGATTAACGATATAGATCAGCAACGTACCAGGACAATCTTTTCACTGTAGGAGGTAAATCCTACAGCAGGACAACCTACAGTTCATACGATCTAGATTTTAATTTTTTAAATATAATTATTTTAATTATTAGATTAATATTTAGATTAAATCTAAATTATTAATCTAAATATGTAAGTATATCATGTTTACGGAATCTTGCTCTGATACCATTTGAAGAAAATAGTGCAGGGTTTGCTATGCTATTTTCAAATTTTTTTTGAAAAAAGTAAAGAAGCAGTGAAAAAATAATTAATTTAATTAATTATCTACTAATTATATCAGATTATTTAGCCCTACATATTAGGATCTAAACATGATATGCATGCATACATCAATAGATCTGAAAATAAAACTATGTAGTAAACTATTTACTACATCTACGTATTCAGAATACAATACCTTTTTGCGGATAGTTGATCACCATGATCTGATCATCATCAAGGAGTTCTACTAGTCATGATATAGCCACACAAGTGTTTGGCCTCCATGGATCGTCCACACGAGGCTCCTGATCCTGATCGTCTCCCATGCGAGTGCTAGCTCGACACCGGAGTCTTTTAGGGGCTATTTTGATCGAATGCCTTCGATTCTCATCTATGGGCTTCATGGATGCTCTGGATCACTGGTAGACATAGTAGAGAGGTAGAGAAGGTTCTCCATAAAATTTTGTGGGCTTTCGACACTCATAGCTCACGAAATGGATTCTCGAATCCTAGGTCAAAACCCTAGGTCAAATGCACCTTGAAACCCTGCGCTAGACTTTCTCTAGTTTTTCTCCTGACAAAATTTTTTTCAAACTTTTTCTTATGCACCAGGAGGTTCATGGAAGTCCTCTCTCAATCTCAGATCAGTTCTTTCATGTACCAAAAATTCCTCTTATTTATTTTGCACCAAAGAGTGTAGACATCGCATGGAGAGATAGATCAGGTTGGTTGTTAGGCCAAATTCAAACTCATTTTGAATTCAACCTCCAAACCATCCGATCCCATCCACAATGGATGTTAGAATGGCTGGGCATGAACTTCTTTTTGCATGGAAAGGAATCATGAGAAACCATTTCTCGTGTAGCAAAAGTGTTGCACAAGAGAAGGGTGGCGCATGGATAAGGTAGAGGTTGTTTTTTATCCAAGTTTGAATCTCATTCAAATCAAAACAAATAACAACCAAACCTTATCCATTTGGAATAAGGGAGACCTAGTAAAAATCTCTTTTGTGCATGGGAAATAAGTCATGAGACAATTAGATTAAATTTTTAAGTGGGCATGGGTTAAATGACACAGGGAAAGAAGACTAGTCAAACTAGTCTTTGAAATTCAAACTTGAACCAATTGAACCAACCAATTGAAAATAGGTTAGGCCCAATTAGACTAATTTAAACCCAACATATTTAGGCTTAATTAGAATTGATTAAATCTCAATAAAATTAGAAATTGATCAAGCCCAACCTCTGATCAAATCAGGGTTCAAACCTCCTCGGCGATTAGGTCAACTAACAACCTAATAAGGTCAGACCCAACTAAATCCAATTCAATTGGACTTAGACCAAAAATAATTACTCAATCAAATTTAGTTAATTAGTGATCAAATCATTAATAAAACCTCTCATAAAATCAAAGTCCAAATTTAGTGGATGTTGGGACAATAGAGTCCCATCAAAATGAAACTCTTAATCCCGGAGTCCGAAATAAGTGGAACTCTTGATTATGGAGTCCTAACTCTCAATTATAGAGTCTCAGACATATAGGACTTAGAATCTTAGAGCTGTAAAACTCTTGGTCGAAGAGTCCTAGTCTAGTGGGACTCTTGCCCATAGACTCCCAAACATTAAGACTTAATGTCCTAACCCAGTAGGACTCCTGGTCGAAGAGTCCTAGTCCAGTGGGACTCTTGACCATAGAGTCCTAGTCGAGTGGGACTCTTCACCAGCCATCAGATTAGGTAGAAACCTCTAGTGTGTATAACTTTGTAGGTCTGAACCTAAGTTGGTAGCATAGAAATCAATTTCTATACTAATCGAAGTGACCATCTAGCAATGGTACCCGACGTCCGGATAGGTCGAATAATCGCAATTGCAATCACAACATTCAGAACCTTCATGAATATGGTTATCATATAATTCATTTCTATGACCTCTATGTAATAGATGACTTAGGATTAGACTATCAACCCTAGAAAATACATCCATATCATGTCTCAAAGCAATTAGTCCTGACTCCTCACTAAGACTACCTTAGCCAAGGTTTTGCTAAATTGAAACACAATTGAACATAGCTCCTGAAATCAGAAGTGGTCAATCCCATCTTGATACACGCACTGACTCCATAAGTACTTGACTGTGTCCAGAAACCTTCCATTACTGAATTAAAAATTCAGATAGTCCAGCACCAAAATATAGTGAGTTGCTTGAAAGTCACCATGGTGATCTCAGATCAGAGGGACATTTATAACCATATGCCATATCAGTATCTCAACACTCCTTGGTTATGAGGACCACCAACCTATATGGCACACAACGACCTCTACTTGATAAACATTATCGTCCTAAGTAACAACATATCATTTGGTTGTGAACAATTTAAGGACTAAATGATAAATCCTCCTTTGTCAAATCTAGATAGTCCTAAGGACTTCATCACAACACAAGAGTTCATTAGAAGATAATAAAATTTATAATAAAAAATGCTAAAATAATTTTTATTAATTTATAATTTATATATAATTATAAATATATGATCCAACCATCAATAGACTAATGATTGACTTTGAGACACATTCCTAACAGGCTCAACCAAAGAGACCCCTATCGGATCATCAAGAACTAGCGCAAAGAAGGCCCACATGGGCAAGCAAGCTGGTAATCCTAGGAAGAAAAAGTAGAGAGTAGAGAGCTTCTGTTGTGATCACAATTCTTCTCTCGAAGAGACTCTCTCCATCTACAGTCGACGGCCCTCTGAGATCCATGATCGAGATGATGCTCTCGATCAGAGACTCTAGAAAATGAATCGGTGGATTGAGAAACTCTACCACACCGCCTTAGTCCACAATGACAATATTTGCACTGATCCTCCATTCTCTGCCCGTATCATGTAGGAGTCTGTCCCATCGAACTTTAAGCAGTTGACCACCTCAAAGCTTTTAGGACTATGATGATGCTCTATGGTACTCCTGATGCTATTCTCTACTGAGCTTTCTCCTCTATTTTGAAGAAAGTAGCAAGAAACTAATACTCGGACCTCAAATCGAATACCATCTTTTCTCTTGATCAATTGAGCCATGAGTTCGTGGCTCATTTCATCAGTAGCCAGTGCTAGAGGCGAGGTTTAGACTTTCTTGTCAACATCAAGCCAAAAAAAGAAGAGTCTATCCAAGCTTATGTCAACCACTTCAATATTGCTGCTTTGGAGGTCTACAATCTGGACCAATCTATTACTATGGCTGCACTTAAGGATGGTCTCTAGAAGAATGATCTCCTCTTCTTCCTAGAGAAGTATCCCTGAGACTTTGCTGACATGCTGACCCAGGTCGAAGGCTACGCCCGAGTAGAGGAAGCCTTCAAACAAAAAGATAAAGAGGCTATAAGAGAATGGCAGATAGGTGAATCAAGTAAGCCCGTAGTTGCTGAGAAGTCAAGTGAAGCTCGACCGTACTCTAGAACCCCTTCTAAGTGCCGATGGGCTCGGACTCCACCCCAAGATCGTCGACAAAAGAGCTCAGACTGAAGAGTATAATGGGGCTCCCCACCCAGAAGGTTCCATAATTATGTTCCTTTGAATGCTCCTAAGATCCAAGTGCTAATGGAGATAAAGGAGCAGTTGCCAAGGTTTGAAAGAATGAGGACTCACCCAGCCCAACGTAATCCCAACAAATATTATCTCTATCATCATGATCACGATCATGATACTGAAGAATGCGTTCGGCTCTATGGTGAGATTAAGAAACTTATCAGACGAGGTTGATTGGACCATTTTTTGAGATGTCGACTAGAAAGAAGAGAAGATTGGCCAAGGGCCCTGCCTTAGCCCGACCCATCTCAGAGAGATGAGCCGCAAGGAGATCAACCTTCACTCAGAATAATTAACACCATTTCTAGGGGATATCAATGGAGGGAGGCAAGTGGATCGACAGAGCTAGTAAAGAAGCAATGGACTGAAGAATTCATCACTTTTACTAAAGAAGATACTTAAGGAATTCAATTCTTGCATAACAACGCGGTTGTAGTAACTTTAAATATTACTGACTATGATGTACACTGCATTTTAATTGATAATGAAAGCTCTGCTAATATTTTATTTTATGATGCATTTTCTAAAATATTTATACTTGACAATAAAATGAGGCCAATGAGTTCCCCACTAGTGGGATTCATCGGCAATGCAGTGCTGGTTGAGAAAATAATAACTTTATTTGTCATGGTAGGTTGGTACCCAAGATAGTCAAAGGCTCAGGTGGATTTTTTGGTGGTGAAGGCTCCCTTAACTTACAATGCCATTCTTAGCCCACCTGACTTGAATGCAATTCAGGCAGTGGTTTTGACCTATTACTTGAAAATGAAGTTTCCAACCAATTATGGTATTGAAAAAGTTAGAAGAGATCAAGCTCTTACACGGCACTATTACATTATTGCTTTAGAAGAGAAAAATAGATGAAATCTTATCTGGTAGATGGGCTTGATGCTTGTGATGATCTAATAGAAGAATGAAGAGAACCAATCGAAGATATTGTTATAATTTCTTTAAATGATGGGCATGAAGATCATACTATTAAGATTAGCTCCAACCTAAGGGAGGAATGTGAGCTCAGAAGTGGCACTTCTAAGTCTTGGAAACATTAGAAGTCAGATCATGGAAAGATGGGAGCGAGCCAAAAGAGAAATCAGCTCTCCTAGTAAAGTTTAAAAATTGGGCTGGCTCACCCTAAGACTAAGCTGACTAAGCTGGGAACTAGGCCGGCTCAGTCTAAGACTGGGTCGGCTAGGTCTCAGAGAAAAATCTAGATAGAAAATAATCTTTTTGGGCTATTAGCATGGTACAACTGAGCTGGCTCAGTCTGGGACTGAGCCGACCCAATCGCAGATTAGCTGGCTCAGTCTGAAACTGGGTCGGCTCAGTTTTGATGGATTATTATTTTGTGTACGTGGGTTATTTGGATTTGAAAAGTTTTTCTATAAGCTTGGGCTTGATCCTTTGTAAAGTATATATACTGAAAATAGGTCAAGATTGTAACAAGACTGAAATATACTGAATAAAAGCTTTTTTCTCTCAGAAATCTCTTCTTCTCTTCTTCTCTATTCCTTGAATTATTTGATCATGCTTCCATAGAAATCGAAGTACTTTCTTATTGCTTAGCTAATCATCGATGGCTACGTCGATCAATGTGGAAAGAGCGTGCATTCTCGATAATTGATATCAGAGTGGTGTTGCATGGAAGAATGAAAGACACCTAGAATTTACTACATCCAGGATCTATTGCACCAAGTTTTATTCTAAAAGTTCTTGTTTGCTTTGTGGTTGTCTCTAGATTGAGGTGGAGATTGTTTACATGGAGGAACGATGATATAGAAGTTTGGAAAGAGGATCTAGGGTTAGTTAGATCTTCTTTGAAGGATAGTTTTGCTGGTGTGTGTGATTGTGAAGGATGTTAAGGATTTGTTCTTGACTTATTTGAAGTCATGGGATCAAGTGGATTCAAGGTGGATTTTGATAAGTTCAATGGTAAGGGGAACTTTATCCTATGGCAGCAAAGAGTAAAGGACTTATTGGTTCAGCAGAGGATCTACAAGGTCTTGACAAAAGAAAGACCAAAAAAGATCAGTACTGAGGATTGGAAAGAGTTGGAGAAAATTGCTTTTAACATAATCTAGATGTGCTTGGTCGATCCAGTTTTGCTCGAGGTTTGCATAGAAACTACGGCAAAGGGGCTCTAGGAGAGACTAGAGAATACATACATAGGGCAGAACATGACGAATAAGCTAGAGTTGAAGAAATAGTTATATAGTTTGAGGATGTCCGAAGGCGGAGATCTTGTTGCACATATCTAAAGGCTCAATCAGATGTGTTTTGAGGTGATGTGTTTGGATATGAAGATCGACGAGGAGGATCGAGCATTGCTGCTATTATGTTCTCTCCCAGGCTCGTATGATGGTCTCATAACAACTTTAGTTTATGGGAAGGAGATCTTAAACTATGAAGAGATTGTTGGTGTGCTCAGATCAAATGAGCAAATAAAAAAGATCTGCAAGGAAGATCCTAAGTCTGAGATTTTGGCTGTGAATGAAAGACAGAAAAGATCAAAAGAAAAGATAAGAGAAAAATCCAAGGGCAGGTCAAAGTCTCACGATAAAAAAAAGATGATACTGAAATGTTATAAATGTTATCAGCCTGAACACCTGAGGAGAGATTGTCCCCTTTTAAGATCAGAAAAAAAGAAGGCCAGTAAGGGAGATGATACAGCTTCTATGAGCAGTGGAGAAGACCTTCTAGTTGTATCATATAGATCCACAGAGTGCGATACTATGTGGATATTAGATTTAGCATGATCGTACTACTATACTTCTCATCGGAAGTGGTTTACTACCTAGTAGAAGGCCAATGGTGGAAGTGTCAGTCTTGGAGATGATCACCCATGCAAAGTAGCTAGAATTGGCTCTATCAGGATAAGGATGTACGATGGAATCATTCGTACATTATCAAATGTCAGGCATGTACCGAAGTTGAAAAAAATTTGATTTCTTTGGGCTACTTGAAGGAGCAGGGTTATGCTTTTAGTAGCCAGGCTGGGAGTGGATGTCTGAAAATTTCTAAGGGAGCTTTGGTGGTGATGAGAGGTAGAAGACTGAGCAACAATCTTTACAAAATGAAAGGCTCAGTGGTAAATGATAGTGTAGAGGTGCTAGCAGTGGCATAGGAGGAGCAGATTTTATATCAGCTGTGATACTATCGGATGGATCATATGAGTGACCGTGGTCTCACTGAACTAAGCAGAAGAGGTATGATCCCAGTCCTGAAGAAGGAGGGCATAGATCTTTGTGAGCCATGCATCTTTGTCAAACATCATAGGATGAAGTTTGCTAGAAGTACCAAGCATAGTGAGGGAGTGTTGGATTTAGTGCACTTGAATATGTGGGGACCAGCTCCTGTATCAGCTAGAGGTAGGGTAAAATACTTTATTACTTTCATTGATGATTTCTCAAAGAAGGTGTGGGTTTATCTGATTAGAGAAAAATCAGGGATATTTATCCAGTTCAGAGCCTAGAGAGCTGAAGTAGATGAGTCAGGAAGACAGGTGAAATATCTGAGATTAGACAATGGAGGAGAGTATACTAGCCTAGAGTTTAGGAGGTACTGTGAGAAAAATTGCATCAAACATCATTACATGGTGAAGATGACTCCCCAATAGAATAGTATCGCAGAAAGAATGAATCAGACATTGATCGAGAAGGCATGGAGTTTGAGGCTGCAAACATCACTCCCAAAGTCCTTTTGGGGTGATGCTCTAATTTTTTCTTATTTTCTTATGAATAGGTTCTCTCATCATAAGCTGAATGGAGGCACTACAGAGGAGATCTAGAATGGAAAGGTGGAGCTTGGCCATCTAAAAGTCTTTGGTTGCACAGTCTATGCACATGTGGAGGCAACCAAGAGGAGTAAATTAGATCCAAAATCTCAAAACATGACATTCATAGGATATCTACAAGAAGTCAAGGGGTACCTACTATGGAACTCTCAAGTACAGAAGTCAGTGATCAGTAGGGATGTTATCTTTGATTAGAAGAGCATCTTGAGGAGGTCTGGGATAGATAAAACTGAAGAAATAAAGATGAACAGTGGTGGCCAGTCAGAGAATGATGGCATGCAGGTTACATCTACTTACAGGAGTGTTTCTATTAAGGTGGTGCTGGGCAGAAAAGTATTATCTTAGATTAAAAATCAGCATGGAGGGCCGGCAGTTCAGACAGATATGTAGGAGTAGCCACTGACATCAAATAGAGATGTGCCAGTGGGAGTGGCTTTGCACAAGCCCCAGTGTACTATTAGGAGGTCGATCAGATATGACATTGATGAGGTTATCTCCTATGCACTCATCACTGCTAATGAAGATCCAGAGAATTATGTAGAGGCCATGGAGAGTGAGGATCATGATTCATGGATACAGGCCATGATGGAGGAGATGGAATCACTTGAGAAGAATCAGACATGGCAACTGGTGGATCTTCTAGAGGGTGCTCGACCTATTGGCTCAAAGTGGGTGTTCATAAGGAAAGAAGCACCTTCAGAACAAGGTGGAGCTAGATTCAAAGCAAGACTGGTAGCAAAGGGATATTCACAAAGGGAAGAGATTGACTACACAGAAAGTTTCTCTCCTGTGGTACATCATACATCTATTCGAGTTTTGTTGTCACTGGTGGCATAGCATAACATGGAATTGGAACAGATGGACATGAAGATGGCCTTCCTTCATGGGATTTTAGAGGAAAGAATCTACATGATGCAACCTGATGGTTTCATGAAGATGGGATAGGAAGAAAAGATGTGTTTACTTAGGAAGTCTTTGTATGGCTTGAAACAATCCCCTCGTCAGTGGTATCGAAAGTTTGATAGCTTTGTCTTGAGCCTAGGTTTCAGCAGATGTGAACATGATTGTTGTGTCTACGTCAAGAATGTAGATGAGTAGGATACCCTATACCCATTATTATATGTAGATGATATGCTCATAGCTAGTAGAAGCATGGATGCTATGAAAAGATTGAAAAGGGCATTATTATCTAAGTTTGAGATGAAGAATTTGGGTTCAGCTAAGAAAATTCTTGGAATGGAGATTTGCAGAGATAGGTGCAAAGGAGTGCTCCATTTATTACAAGAAAAGTATGTCCAGAAGGTTCCAAAGAGGTTTGGGACAGAAAAGGCCAAACCTGCAGAGATGCCATTGTCGAGCTATATATTTCTCTTCAAGTTACAGAGCCCCCAGTCAGAAGAGAAGAGAGAGTACATGGAACGAGTTCCTTATGTAAATGCTATAGGTAGTGTGATGTACACTATGGTGTGCTGTAGACTAGATATAGCACATGCTGTGAGCACGGTTAGTAGATACATGGTTAACTTTGGAAAGAAATACTAGAAAGCATTGAAATGGATATTGAGATATCTGCATGGAACAAGGGATTATGATTTGGTGTTTGATGGGCAGTCGGGAGGATTTCGAGAATAATCTATGATGATGTGTGAAGGTTGATAAGTATCATAAATTTACCAATAAAAGTATTAATTTATTAGTTAATTTATATTAATTTTTAAGAATTATTAATCAATTTATATATAATTTTTGAGAAATTCATATTTTTATTAATTAAAAAATTAATTATAAAATAATAAAAATTAGAAAATAAAATTTTATAATCAATGAAAAGAGCTCATTTTTTTAATCATAACGAAATAAATTTAGAGTAAAATAGAGCTAAAATGAAAAAGATATGAATTTCTAAAGAAATAAAATAAAAAAAATTTAAATGAAAAAAATAACATACGGCTCAAGCCGCCACATCGCAGCAGCCGGTGCATCCAAACGCATCATGCCAAGCTGACCAAGCCGGTGCGCTAAGCCATCCATGCTAGCCAACTCAAGCCCAAAAGCCATCAGCCGATCTACAGCACAGTGTGGACCGCCAGCTCACCAGACACCGGCGAATTAGAGCCTGCCACATGGTGGACCTAGACCCCTAAAGGGTTTATAAAAAATTCATCATGGCTCACAGGGCATTTTGGTCTTTTCATCTGTCAATAGATGGTGCTTATTGGTTGTGGTGCACGATGTGGCCGGTCCACGCGGTCCATGGGAATAGTAAATGCACGATCGTGTGGTGATGCTTGTTTGCGGTTAGGATCGGATGGTTAGGTGTTTTTTCGATTGCTGATTTCATCTGGATCACCATCGAACGGCAGCGCCTGATTTCATCTTCGATCCGACAGTCTAGAAGGCTCCCAACGGCGATCAAACTCTCAAGCACGTGATCAACAGCGTAAATTCCACCATCAAGCATGATCCGACAGTCAGAAATTAATCCGACTTGATCTGGGCAATTACACATCTATTTTTGATATTTTTGGAAGCATCAGATCATCATCCAATGGCCAGAATTAAAAGAACTCAATAAGGGCTATTTTAATCCGAATTTCACTTGGATTTCTTCCTATTTTCATGATTAAAACAATCCTTAGTCCCACATTGCCTCCAGAAAAAATATCTAGCCTCCCTAGCTTTATAAACAGGACCCAGGCCTTTAGAAATCAACATCTTCGGTCAAGGTGAAGCTTTGGTATAGGGTGAAGCTAGGCTATGGGTTAATGGCTGCTTCAAAGCAATTGGTGCTGAGAAGAAGAGCGGGGCTTCTACACCATCTTTCCACCAATGCCGATCCAAGATCAGAGATCAGCCTATTTTATTTTCTTTTTATTTTATGTATTTAAATTATGAACTTTTTAATTAATGCAATATTTATTTTTAGGCTCTTTAATTTTATGCTCTTAATTTTTGTTGCAATTTAATTTCTATATTTTAATTATTATTTTTTTATTGCAAGTAGATGCTAAGATCTAACTAGTAGATCTTAGTACCAAGTTTAAATTTCTGCACCTTTTAATTTTTGCCTTTCATTTTTCGACTTCACTTTTGATTGCAAAACTCTTTTCTTTTCTTTTTCTTTTCAAAAATCAAAGATTTCAAATATATAAACACTACCTTTCCTATGGATTCGACCCGACTCACTACTATCTATAAATTTTTAATTATTTTAAGAAGTCGGATTAAATTGATAAACATGGTGTCTTAACAATAATATCGCATTCCTCTCAAAGGTTCAGGTCCTCTAGAAGAATTTGTTGATGCAAATTATGCTGATGATCTTGATACAAGGAGGTCTACTATTGGATACCTTTTCTATGTATATGGTGGATCGGTGTCCTGGAGATCAACCCTTCAACCAATCATGGCCTTGTTTATCATAGAGGCTGAGTATATTGGGATAATGGAGGCTGCAAAGGAAGCCCTTTGGCTTAGAAGATTGATTGATGAGTTGAGGGTGGAGCAGAGCAAGGTTATACTATTCAGTGATAGTTAGAGTGCTCTATTGTTGGCACAGAATTCAGTCTATCATGCGTGCACAAAGCATATAGACATAAGGTACTACAGGATCAGAGAGCTGATGGAGGAAGGTGAAGTAGAACTGATAAAGATTCATATCAAGAAGAATCAGTCTGATGCACTCACGAAGGTACTCCCCAAAGATAGCTTTCAAAGATGTATGGCATAGATGGATCTGTTGAGTTAAGATGAGTTCATAAGAACTTGGAAGCACCAAGATGGTGAATGTGAGCTCAGAAGTGACACTCTCAAGTCTTGAAAATATGAGAAGATAGGTCATGAAAAGATAAAAGCGAGCCGAAAGAGAAATTAGCTCTCCTTGCAAAGTTTAGAAATTGGGTCGGCTTACCCTGAGACTGAGCTGGCTAAGTTGGGAACTATGCCAGCTCAGTCCAGAACTGGGTCGGCTAGGTCTTAGAGAAAAATTCAGATAGAAAGCAGTATTTTCGAGCAATTGACATGGTACACAACTGAGTCGGCCCAGTCGTAGGTTAGCCTGCTCAGTCTAAAACTGGGCTGGCTCAGTTTTCGTGGGTTATTATTTTATATACATGGATTGTTTGGATTTTGGAAGTTTTTCTATGAGCTTGGGCTTGACCCTTTGTAAAGTATATATATTGAAAATAGGTCAAGATTGTAATGAGGTTGAAATATACTGAATAAAAGCTTTTTTCTTCCAAAAATCTCTTCTTCTCTATTCCTTAAATTATTTGGTCGTGCTTTCATAAAAATCTCTGAGAAGTACTTTCTTATTGCTTGGCTAATCATCGATGGCCATGCCGATTTGTGTGGAAAGAGCACACATTCCTGACAAGAAAGTCAGAAAGCAGCTCATTGCCTTCTTGCAGAAGAATGCTGATATTTTTGCTTAGGTACCTACAGACATACCTGGGATTGATACTAAAGTCATGGAGCATCGACTGGGCGTGAACCTCAAATGCTAGCTAGTAAAGCGAAAGAAGCGCAGCATTGCACCAGAGCAATAGGTAGCCATTATGGATGAGGTCGATAAACTCCTTAAAGTTGAGTTCATCCAAAAAGTACACTATCCAGACTGGATTGCCAACGTCGTCCTCGTCAAGAAGGCAAATGGCAAGTGGAGGATGTGTAGACTTCATAGACTTGAACAAGACCTGCTCAAAAGATAGCTACCCCTTGCCAAGAATTGATCAACTGGTGATGCAACTTCGGGCCATAAGCTTCTTATTTTTATGGTTGCTTTCTCCATCTATAATCAAATCTGGATAGCATCAGAAGATGAGGAAAAAACTGCTTTTATTACTGGCCGTAGTCTTTATTATTATAGATTTGCCATTTAGGCTAAAGAACATAGGTGCCACTTATTAGCATCTAGTGAACAAGATCTCCAAGAAGTAGGTTGACCGTAATATGGAGGTCTATTAGATGATATGCTTGTTAAAAGTTGATCTTCATCAAATTACATCGTCGATCTTGAGGAGACCTTCAGCACCCTTTAGAAGTACAAGATGAAGCTGAACCCTACGAAATGTGGTTTTGGAATGATTTCAGAGAAATTTTTGGGATTCATGGTATCGGGGTGCAGCATTGAGGCAAACCCAAAGAAGATCAGAGCTATCTAAGAAATGACTATCCCTAAAATAATAAAAAAAGTTCAGTGCCTTACAAGCAAGGTGGTAGCCCTAAATCGCTTCATCTCGAGATCGATGGAGCATTGCATGCCCTTCTTTCAAATACTTAAGCAACCCAAGAACTTTAATTGGACTCCTGAGTGTCAGCAAACTTTTGAAGAATTGAAGAATTATCTTAGTTCACCTCCACTCCTTGCCAAGTCTAAACCTAGAGAAGAATTGTTCTTGTATTTGGCAGTATCACCAGCAGCCATTGGAGCTATCCTAGTCAGAAAAGAAGTTAAAATTCAGAAAGCAATCTACTATATAAGTAGAGTTCTGAGGGATACGAAAATAAGGTATACTAAACTAGAAAAACTGACTTATGCTTTGTTGATTGCGGTTAGAAAGCTCCGACCTTATTTCTAGGGGCATACAATTATCCTCCTTATTGACTAGCCTATAAAGATAGTTCTTCACCGATCTAATACTTCTGGGAGGATAGCAAAATGGACGATCGAACTAACCAAGTTTGATATCAATTTTTAACCTCAGTCGTTCATCAAAGCTCAGATATTGGCTGACTTTATGGTAGAGTGCACCATCTCAGACGAAGCTGAACCGAGCACCAAGAAGTTCGTACTCTTGCTTATCCTGAATAAAAAGTTGATCTTGTTAGATATGTGTGCCCTAAAAGTCAAAATTGGTTGACACTTATAATACATTTCTAGGGGCAAAATTATAATTTTGACTATAAATAATAAAATAGATTATTTTTTATCATAAATGTGTATGTAGTGTCTGTGATACATCCCTTAAGTTAATGGTAACGATAATTCATATTTTCAAGAGTTGAAAATTTAAGACATGAATTTTCGTTATTAACTCATAAAATGCTTCCGACCATAGGATCATCATGAGAATAGTGATTGATCCAGAAGGTTGGTGTACAATCATTTCTTTATAGTAGATGAGTCTTGAGTCTATGATGTAGAGACACCAGAGCGAGAGTACAGGTACTCGTTAGAGAATGAGGGCACTGAGCGTGACCATCTTGAGCAGTCATAAGGAAGTCTACCTTCTCGTCGATGACTGATGCGAAGCTGTAGTGGTGTGTCTGATTCTTTGACCTAAGGTACATCGATAGTTCACCTTGAGGGTGTTATAGTTTGACTACACCATGACTTGGTCTCCTAGCCATTCAAAATCCTGAGGTGTATGTTGGCTATAGCATGTTCATTATAGGAATTGGATTGCACCAAGAAGAAATCTATCTACCTCGGTGGATGAGGAGCAGTCCTATGAGGATCATGAGAATCAAGTCCATAAGCCCATGGCTATGGCAGAGTGAAATAATAGAAAGAATTTCTATTAAGGTTTTCACATCAGACTTGAGTCAAATGGTTAAATCATATGATAGAAATTAGGGTTTAATGAGTTCACCTTAACCCTAATCTGATCGGGGCTCAAGATAGAAGAACTTAATCACACAAGTAGCTGCACTAAGAGGTTCATTTTTAGTTTTGATAAGTTTTCACCATATACTGCTAGGTGCCACTGGTGGATTTTGGGAACAATTAGAATGATTTAGATGATCGATCATTCTAGTTGTCTGAATTAGAAGAGTTCTGATCCATCAAAAAGAGTTTCGATGATGTTGATGATAGAGATCGCGATATATCCCATTATCATATAGAACTGAAGCTAACTGGATCACACAAATAAGGATTTGGATCTGGATATCAACAATTGGACTAACTCAGTTCAATTGATTTGAATTAGATTCAATTAGGTTCAAGGAAATCATGCTAGCACATGATTGAGCCTAATATTCTCCTTCTATTATCATTAAAAGTTATCTCGACTGAGCCAAATGTGTTTGTGCTCACTCAGGTACCTTTATTTGATTTGACTGAAGCTTGTCTAGGTCAAAAAAGAATTGTCTTAATTTATGAGATAAATTTAAGATAATATCTGCCATTTTCCATCACCTGCTAATTCTTATCTTTGACTTTAGTCAAACGTTGACCTTTGACACTTAGACATCTGCCCATGTGTCATGCACCTGTAGGAGAGTAGATAGGGGCATGTCTCCTTACTAAAAATTGGAAAGGAGGGGGTGCATGCCTAGGGTGGCATGCACCCATGGATAGGGACGCCTGGAGTCCCATACAGATGGGACTCTAGGTTGCTTCTAGGATTCTACTTAGGTGGCACCAACCTATAGACTTTGACCAGTCTTAGGCACCGTCTAAGGATGAATTGAAGGAGCTCTCATCTGATTGGATCAAATGATGTCATCCCATCAATCAGATTTAAATCTGATTGTATGAAGCAACATGATTGATCGGGATGATGTGGCACTACATGACGCAGCAGGGTCTATATAAACCCTATCTGTGCCCAACTTTCATAGAGTTCTCTCTTAGCCCACACCCTAAGGCTGCCCCTATCCCTCCTCCATGTCATCTTCTGATCCTCTCTCTCCTCTCCATGAATAAGAAAAGTTGGGTTCCAGTTTGGTGCGATCCAGGCAAGAGAAGCTGACGAGAAAGGAAGAAGGCAGCACTGCTGCAGAGATGACTGTAGATCTTTGAAAGGAGTTTTGAAGATCTTCTAAATTAGATTTAGATCTGATATTTGGAGAGGTGATAAAGAAGGAGAAGATCTCCAAATTCAGCTTGAGTGGATATCAGTAGAGGCCAGGCACTTGCGTGGCTTGATCCAGAACCTCAGGCAATCAGTAGGATCATCAAAGGATAATTACCCAACATCAAGGTATAAATTAAATCAGATTTAATTTATTTCTATTTTTATTTATTAGATTTATAAAATTAGATCTAAAATATTTTAGATCTAATCTAGATATATGAGAAAAATTTTTGAAATATCTCTCTTGATCCGATCAAATCTGAACGAACCTGATCTGAGAAATCAGAATTTTCCCTTCAACTGGTATCAGAGCCAGGTTCTCTAAATTATTTAGATATAATTTTAATTTATTTTTAATATAATAATCAAGTAATTTTAGATGTCACATGAGATGTGATCTAAAATCAAAAAAATTAAAATTAAATAATTTAGATCTAAGTTTTACAAGATATTTGACTAGTTGTAAAATAGAATAGTTCTATACATAGTCTTGCATATTCATAATTTAATTTGATTAAGTTAAATTTTAAATCTATTTATTTATTATTTTTTGATATTATAAATATTATAATAAAATCTAAAAAATAGTGAATAAAATTATTTAATTTTTGGATCATATGAGATATGATGAATGCATGTTTAGACTAGTTATAGAATAGTTCTACATAATTATCTAAATTAGAATTTATTTTGATGTGATCAATTTAAATATAATTTTTTAGATAATTATGGGATAATTTAGATCTAAAAATATGCATGATATAATATATGAGATGTATGTAAAATATGTTTATAGTTAGATCAATTTTTGTATAGGAGATATATGATGTAGATTTAACTAGTTTTGTAATTTTGTATATTTCTGATTAAGGTATTCCCCTTGGCTGTCCAATCATAAGAATAAAGTAGGATTTAAATGCCCTCTTCTTCCATTCGATGGGGTGTTCTTATGATGTGTAGGGGTGCTGTGCATTCGTCCTTAATCAGAAATCAAGAACTTACTTTCTGTAAAATCCTAGATCCTGAAACCCTAGGATTTAATATACATATTTTATTTATGAATCCTAAACTTAATTAAAAATTTAGATTATAAAATATTAATTAGGTCTAAAATTAAAAATTTTAGATCTAAGACATATTAATAATATTGGGTTCTGGCTTGGGTAGCTTAATTAGGTCTAAGCAGTTGATCAAACTGAATGAAGAGTTAGTTAGATGGGATCAACAGTGCTTAAATTGACCAGCCTAATAGGATTAAGTTTGAATCAAGATCGAGTCACATGAGTGATCGATCAATCTAAGACCTAATTAGGCTCAATGGTTAGAGTCTGGATTGTAGGCTAACCTAATTGATTCTGGCTCAATAATTTGGTGTCTAAGGTAAGTCTGGCAGATACGATCGATTGATTTTTAATTAGGAGCTACTTGACTTGAATGCGTTCTTATCGAGTTAATGGCATATCCCTTTCACCAGTCTCACTTACCTGGCCATATTTGTTAGCACAGTTCTGATCTGAGGTGGTCAATAATTTGAGCTAACCCGTGCCATTAGGTTAGTCATAATGGTTATGACTATGTCAAGTCTAGTTTAATGAGACCTAAATCAAATCTTGTTAAGAAAAGATTAAGTCTAAGGTCTTCCACCATTGTAGATGTGCGGGTTCTTTTTGGGGTTGATTGTTCTCGACTGGTTACAATGGTTCAGTTGCATCAGAAAGATGCAACCATGTCTATTAGGCATTGGATGCTACGAGCTGAAGGATGAATTGGGCTCAATATTCTGGATATGGTTAGAGACTCAATTAGAAATCCAATCTGTGCAAATGATGAATCTGACTTTACTAAAGAGTGGATCAATATTCCGAGCATGGTGAGATCCATGAATTAGAGATCAAGTTTGGATACACCATGATTAGAGAATCATAGAACAATAGTTGTTCACTCATTGGCTAACCCATCACCTAATAACTGTTAGGTGGGTGATGAGTCAGTTGGTGGGACCGCACCATCCACTAGAAATTATTTATCATGAAGATTTTCGCATCTCTATAGAGGAAGTATAGGGATTCAAGAAAATAGTGAAAGCTAATTTATTTAAAAATAACACTCCTAAATAAATTGGTCAAGTCTTAATTATAATATCTAACTAGAAACTTTGACTCTCTATACGAAAATGTCTACGTCCAACCTACTAGCATGTATCCTGGACACCCATAGATTGATCGAACTCAATTACAAGGATTGGCTCCAAAACTTCAAAATTATTTTGGATTCTAAGAAGTTAACTTATGTGTTGGACCAGGACCCTCCCACGTTACCAGCTCGTCCATCCGCTGAATAGAGAGCATCTCTTAAAAAGTGGATAGATGAAGATAATAGGATCAGATATTACATATTGGGCTCGATGTCTGATGAGCTTCAGCGCTAACATGAAGATATTAGGACTATCCGCTAAATATTGGCTCACCTACAAGAGATGTTTGGTGAATAGAGTCACGTAGCCAAGTATCAAGTCACTAAACGATTTTTTAAGGCTAAAATACGTGTTGGGCAGTCAATCCAAGATCATTGTCTGATGATGATCAAAGACTTGAAAGAGCTTGAGAAGCTCAGATTGAAGTTGGATCTGGATCTATAGAATGATATTATTCTACAATTCTTGACTGATGCATATGGGCAGTTCATCATAAACTACTATATGCATAAACTTCAAAATCCCCTGGCCAAACTTATGAATATGCTGGTTACTGCTGAGCTTTTCATGAAAGATTTTAAAGACTCAATGCTTGCTATGGAATGGACTTCTTCCAAGAGATAGTCTTTTGGAAAGAAGAAGAAGTCTGTGAAAAAGTAGAAGGTGGAAGGAGGAAAGAAAAAAAAGACAGAGCCAAAGAAGAAGGCCGTTGACAAAGGAAAGTATTTTCATTACAATAATGACGGTCATTGAAAGCAAAACTGCCCTACTTACTTGGCCACCCTGAAGAATAAGAAGGAGGCAGGTCCTTCTGGAGGTATGCTCGTTATTGAGTCTAACTTTATGATTTCTTCTGTATCTAGTTAGGTACTTGACTCTGGTTCTAGTGCTCATTTGTGCACTTTCATGCAGAATCTTGAGGATAGCAAGAGGCTGAGGGATGGCGAGATGATCCTATGCATCAAAAATGGAGCAAAAGTTGCTACCATGGTGGTGGGAACATACCCTCTTCGACTACCATCTAGTTTAGACTTAGTTTTAAAAGACTGTTATTATGTACCTACAGTAAGTAGAAATTTAATTTCTATTTCATGCCTAGCACTAGAAGGTTATGTAATTAGTTTTCTTAAGGACCATTGTAACATTCTTTATAAAAGAAATAAAATTGCAAGTGATTTTCTTATTAACGGTCTTTATTAGTTACATATTGATGTATCTGTTTTTAATATCGAGCAAAATGTGAATGCCATGAAACGACCTAAGGATAATCCAAATGATAGGTATCTATGGCACCTAAGATTAGATCATATAGCAGAAAATAGGGTTAACAAATTAAAGAAAATAAGGCTATTGAGTCCGTTGTCTTTTGAATCATATCCAATTTGTGAATCTTGTCTTTATTTAGAAATGACTAAGCTTCCTTTTATAGGACATGGGAAAAGGGCCACGAATCTTCTTGCTCTAGTGCATACTGATGTGTGCAGCCCATTTGATATGCTGGCTAGAGGCAACTTTATCTACTTCATAACCTTTATCGATGATTTATCTAGGTATGGGTATGTGTATCTTATGAGACACAAGTTTGAAGCTTCACAGATCTTCCTGATTATCTTTGGGGATACTCTTTGTTAACTGCAATATATGTACTGAATAGGGTTCCTTCTAAAATCATTGCTACCACACCATATGAGATATGACATGGTAAGAAACCAAGTCTGAGTCATCTCAGAATTTGGGATTGTCCGGCTCATATCAAAAGATGACTAGCGGATTAGTTAGACTTTAGGTCCTTTAGAGCTCGATTTATAGGATATCCTAAAGAATCATTAGAATATTATTTCTACGTTCCAGAAGTTCACAATGTGATTGTGAGTCGACATACCATCTTTCTTGAAAAATAGTTTATTCAAGATGGCGGCATTGAAAAGCAGATCAAGCTCGATGAGAAAGTCTCACAAGAACAACGAGCTAAGGACCAATTGGAACCAAATCAGGTTGAGTAATACAATCACTACCTCCTCCACCATATAGATCAAAAAGAGTTTTCCATCCCCTTGAGAGGTACTTAGGTACTATCTCAGAGGAAATAGAGAAAATGTTCCTCATAGGTAATGGGGTTCATGGTGATGATCCCAAAACCTATAACGAGATGATATCGGATATCAACTCTGAGAAATGGTTAGAGGCAATGAAGTCAAAAATTGACTTGATGCACTCAAACCAAGTCTGGACCTTGGTAGATCCACCAGAAGGTATAGTACCTATTAGGTGTAAATGGATCTACGAGAGAAAGATTGGTACAGATGGGAATGTGGAGACACTCAAAGCTAGATTAGTGGCAAACGGTTATAGTTAATGTAAAGGCATTGACTATCAGGATACTTTTTCGCCAATAGCTATGCTAAAATTCATTCGCATATTGCTTGCTGTTGTAGCCTATTTTGATTATGAAATATGGCAAATGGATATAAAAATGGCATTCTTAAATGGATATCTTAAGGAAGATATCTATATGGATCAACCGCTAGGTTTCACATTTAATGATGATGATCACAAGGTATGCAAGCTGCAAAGGTCCATATATGGACTTAAGCAAGCATCTCAGAGCTGGAACACTCGCTTTAATGATGTGATCAAATTATTTGATTTCTTCAAAAATGAGGAGGAGCCATGTGTCTTCAAAAAGGTCAGTGGGAGCACTGTTGTTTTCCTCGCAGTGTACGTGGATGATATCCTCCTTATTGGAAATGATATTTCCATGTTGACCATAGTTAAAATGTGGTTATCTAAAGAATTCTCTATAAAAGACCTAGGTGAAGCATCCTTTATTCTAGAAATTAAGGTCTATAGAGATAGACCGAATAGAATGCTAGGACTTTCACAGAAGATGTACATAGAGGAAGTGCTAAAGAGGTTTAGCATGAAAAACTCTAAGAGGGGATTAGTACCCTTCCAAGAAGATGTGCCCTAGCACACCTGAGAAAATAGAATGCATGTGCAAGATTCCTTATGCTTTAACAATAGGGAGTTTCATGTATGCCATGTTATGTACACGACCTGATATAGCCCATGCTGTAAGTGTCACGAGCAGATATCAGTCAAATCCAGGTGAAGAACACTGGACTTCTGTGGAATGTATCCTTAAGTACTTAAGAAGAACTAAGAATATGTTGTTGATCTTTGATAATGGAGAACTCTAAGTCCAAGGATATATAGACTCGAATTTTATGTCTGATGTAGATGATCGAAAGTTGACATCTGGGAGTCTATTTGTGTGTAATGATGGTACTGTCAGTTGGAAGAGTTTCAAGTAAATTGTGATAGCGGATTCCACCATGGAAGCAGAATATATTGCTGCATCAGAAGCTGCGAAGAAGACATTCTGGTACAAGATGTTTGCCACAGAGATTGGAGTGATGCCATCAGATGTCATTCCTGTATACTGCGACAATAATGGCACCGTAGCTTTAGCTAAAGAGCCAAGGTCTCATCAAAAATCCAAGCACATCGAGCGACGATACCACCTCATCCGTGATTACCTCGAGAAGGGTTACGTCGAGGTCAAGAGAGTCAACTTCGCAGACAATGCGGCGGATCTGCTTACAAAACCGTTGGGCCAGTAGAAGATTGAAGCCCACCTTGAGAAGATGGGACTTAGATTTGTAGCCAATTGGCTTTAGATCAAGTAGGAGTTTGTTAGATATGTATGCCCTAGAAGCCAAAATTGGCTGACACTTGTAATACACTTCTAGGAGCAAAATTATAATTTTAACTATAAATACTAAAATAAATTATTTTCTATCACAAATGTGTATTTAGTGTCTATGATACATCCCTTGAGTTAATGGTAATGATAATTCATATTTTAAGAGTTGAAAATTTAAGACATGAATTTTCGTTATTAACTCATAAAATGCTCTCGACCGTAGGATCATCATGAGGATGGTGATTGATCTAGAAGGTTGGTGTACAATTGCTTCTTTATAGTAGATGAGTTTTGAGTCTATAGTGTAGAGACATTAGAGTGAGAGTATAGGTACTCGTTAGAAAATGAGAGCACTAAGCGTGACCACCCCAAACAGTCATAAGAAAGTCTACCTTCTTGTCGATGACTGACTCGAAGCTGCAGTGGTGTATCTAGTTCTTTGACCTGAGGTGCATCGACAGTTCACTTTGAGGGTGTTATAGTTTGACTACACTATGACTCGATCTCCTATCCATTCGGAATCTTGAGGTGTATGTTGGCTATAGCATGTTCATTGTTGGAATTGGATTGCACTAAGAAGGAATCTATCTACCTCGGTGTATGAGGAGCAACCTTATGAGGATCATAAGAATCAAGTCCATAAGCCCATGGCCATGGTAGAGTGAAATAATAGAAAGAGTTTCTATTAAAGTTTTCACATCGAACTTGAGTCGAATAGTTAAATCATATGATAGAAATTAGAGTTTGACGAGTTCACCTAAATCCTAATCTGATCGAGGCTCAAAATAGAAGAACTTAATCACACAAGTAGCTGTACCAAGAGATTCATTTTTAGTTTTGATGAATTGCCACCATATACTACTGGTTGTCACTAGTAGATTTTGAAAGCAATTAGAATGATTTAGATGATCGATCATTCTAGTTGTCTGAATTAGAAGAGTTATGATCCATCGAAAAGAGTTTCGATGATGTCGATGATAGAATCGCGACATATCCCATTACCATATAGAACTGAACCTAATTAGGTCACACAAATAAGGATTTGAATCTGGATATCATCAATTGGACTAACCTAGTTTAATTGATTTAAATTAGATTCAATTAGGTTCAAGAAAATCGTGCTAGCACACGATTGAGCCTAACATTCTCCTTCTATTATCTTTAAAAGTTATCTTGACTGAGCTAAATATATTTGTGCTCACTCAGGTACCTTTATTTGATCTAACTGGAGCTTGTCCAGGTCAAAAAAGAATTATCTTAATTTATGAGATAAATTTAAGACAACACCTGCCATTTTTCGTCACCTGCTAATTCTTATCTTTGACTTTGGTCAAACGTTGACCTTTGACACTTAGACATCTGCCCATGTGTCATGCACCTATAGAAGAGCAGATAGGAGCTTGTCCCCTTGCTAGAAATTGGAAAGGAGGGGGCGCACACCTAGGGAGGCATGCGCCCATGGATAGGGATGCCTAGAGTCCCATACAGATGGGACTCCAGGTTGCTTCTAGGATTCTACTTAGGTGGCGCCAACCTATAGACTTTGACCAATCTTAAGCGCCATCTAAGGATGAATTGAAAGAGCTCTCATTTGATTGGATTAGATGATATCATCCCATCAATTAGATTTAGATCTGATTGCACGAAGCAACGTGATTGGTCGGGATGATGTGGCATTGGATGGCGCAGTAGGATCTATATAAACCCTATCTATGCCCAACTTTCATAGAGTTCTCTCTTAGCCCATGCCCCAAGGCTATCCCTCTCCCTCCTTTATGCCATCTTCTATTCCTTTCTCTCCTTTCTATGCCTAAGGAAAGTTGTGCTCCAGTTTGGTGCAATCTAGGCAAGAGAAAGCTAACGAGAAAGGAAGAAGGCAGCACTGCTGCAGATCTTCGAAAGGAGTTTTGAAGATCCTCTAAATTAGATCCAAATTTGATATTTGAAGAGGTGATAAAGAAGGAGAAGATCTTCAGATCCAGCCTGAGTAAATATCGGTAGAGGCCAGGCGCTTGCGTGGCTAGATCCAGAACCTCAGGCAATCAGCAGGATCATCCAAGGATAATCTGATTATCCAACATCAAGATATAAATTAAATTAGATTTAATTTATTTTTATTTTTATTTATTAGATCTATAAAATTAGATCTAAAACATCTCAAATCTGATCTGGATACAATATCTCTCTTGATCCAATCAAATCTGAACGAACCTGATCCAGAAAATCAGGTGTTTTTCCTTCAGATCTTCCTAATGATTCTGGGCTTTATATATAGATGGTTCATCCAATGCTTCGGGAGTAGGTGCAGGACTGATTTTAATTAATCTGAAGAAAATTATTGTTGAGTATGCCTTGCACTTCAAGTTTTCCGCCACCAACAATGGAGCTGAATATGAAGCCCTAACCTTGGGATTAAGGATAGCTAAAGAACTGAAAATAGGGCATTTGAAGGTTTATAGCGATTCTCAATTAATGGTGGGATAGGTCAGGAATAACTATGAAGCTCGAGAGGAAAGCATGAAGAAATACTTGGAGAAGGTAAGAAGCTTGACCTCGACCTTTAATAGCTTTGATATTCAATAAATGCCCAAAGTAGAAAATACCATAGCTGATCTTCTTTCTAGGTTGGCAACTCTGGCACCAAGTGAATTGCTGAAAGAAGTTTTCTTTGAAGTTCTGCAACATCCAAGCTTGAAAGAATTTCAAGCAGTAATGCAAGTCGACCATGAGCCCAATTGGATTGACCCATTAGTTTCTTACCTTAAAAATGGAGTTCTACCAAGAGACCCCAAGGAAGCTCGAAAATTGAAAATCAAGCCTTCTATTATGTTTTGTATGAAAATAAGTTGTATAAGAGATCGTATTTATTGCCACTCAAGTGTCTCCGACTTTCTGAAGTTGATTATGCTTTGAGAAAAGTTCATGAGAGAATATATGGAAGCCATCTAGGAGCCAGATCTTTATCTTACAAGTTACTTCGATAAGGATATTATTGACCAACCATGCACTAGGATGGCATAAATTATGTGAGAAAATATGATCGATGTCAGAGGAATGCAAGTATTCAGAGATAATTGGCTACAGAACTCACACCCTTAAGTGCCCCTTGGCCATTCACACCGTGGGTGATGGATATACTTGGGCCTTTTTCAATGGCATCTGGATAGCAGAAAGTTTTTTTGATAGCAGTGAACTATTTTACTAAGTGGGTAGAGGCCGAACCTCTGACAAACATAACTAAAGCCAAGGTGCAAGACTTCATTTGGAAGTTGATAATTTATAGATTTGGCCTACCTCGGACACTAATCACTAATAATGGATGCCAGTTTGTAGGAGCAAAGTTCATCCAGTTCTATGAAGATTTAAACATTTTTCATCATCTTACATCTGTGGCGCACCCTCAAGCAAATGGTGAAGCCGAGGTAACCAACATAACTCTGCTTCAGGGAATAAAAGCAAGACTTGAAAGGGCAAAAAGTACATGAATGGATGAACTTTATCATATACTCTGAGCTTACAGAACCATCCAAAGATTGCTAATAGGAGAAACTCCTTTTGCATTGGCCTTTGGAATAGAGGCTGTCATCTCGATTGAACATGAACTTTTCTCAACACGAGATGAAGCTTTCAATGAATAAAGCAATTCACAAGATCTTTTGGCCAACCTCGATCTATTAGAGAAAAAGCAAGAAAAAGCTCAGATCAAAATGGTCGCTTATAGGCAAAGAGTAGCTTGTCACTATAATTTTAAAGTGAAAAGCAAAACATTCAGAGTGGAAGATCTGGTGCTTTGACGAGCAGATATTTCATAGCCATAGAATCAAGAAAAGCTTACCCTGAACTGAAAAGATCCTTATGAGGTCATGAAAATTGTTCGACCAAAAACTTATTATCTGAAAGAGCTTAGAGGGTCAACGTTCCCGCATCCTTAAAACTTAGAAAATCTATGGATGTACCATCAATGACTATTTTAATAATTTTTTTTTTAACAATTCTTATTTTTAGTGCAAAGCTATACAATAATAGAAAATTATCCAACCAAACTTTGCTTTCAAATGAAGTAGAAGACCTCCTATTTATAAACTAGAGATAATGGGGGGAGGCCCTTTCAATGGTCATTTTGTATCTCGATGTTCTTGTTAGGAATAGGAGGAGAACCTCATCCTAACAAGAATAAACACCTACCATCTCAGGAACAGGAGGAGGACCTTATCTTGACATGAAAAATGGGGAGAGGCCCTTTTAACGACCCTTTTATGCCCCAACTTTCATATTAAAAATAGGAAGAAAACCTCATTCTAATAAGGATAAAAGTCCACATGTCAGGAATAGGAAGAGGACCTCGTCTTGATATTAAAAAAGAGAAGAGGCCCTTTCAATGGTCCTTTTGTGTCTCGACGTTCTTGTTAGAAATAGAAGAAGAATCTTGTCCTAACAAGGATAAAAGCCCACCATGTCAGGAACAGGAGGAGGATCTCGTCCTGACATGAAAAATGGGGAGAGGCCATTTCAATGGTCCTTTTATGTCCCAATATTCTTATTAGAAATAAGAGAAGAATCTCATCCTAATAAGGATAAAAATCCATCATGTCGGGAATAGGAGGAGGACCTCATCCAAATATGAAAAAAAAGAAGAGGCCCTTTCAATAGTCCTTTTGTGCCCTGATGCTCTTGTTAGGAATAGGAGGAGAACCTCATCCTAATAAAGATAAAAGTCCACCATGTCAGGAACAGGAGGAGGACCTCATCCTAACATAAAAAAAGAGAAGAGGCCCTTTTAATGGTCCTTTTATACCTTGACATTCTTGTTAGAAATAGGAGGAGAATCTCGTTCTAATAAGATAAAGGTCTACCATGTCAGGAATAGGAGGACCTCATCCTGACATGAAAAAAGAAGAGAGACTCTTTCAACGATCCTTTTATGTTCTGATAGCCTTGTTAGAAATAGGAGAAGAACCTCATCCTAATAAGGAAGATAGTCAACCACGTCAGGAATAGGAGAAGAATCTTGTTCTGACATGGACAAAGATCCTTACGAGGGATTGAAAACTTATGATTTTTAAACTAGAGAAAAAGGAGAGAGGCCCTCTTAATGTCCCTTTCATGCCCCAATGATCTTGCTAAGAATGGAAGAAGGACCTCATTTCGATAAGGGCAACATCTACCCAAAATAGGGATAGGAGGACCACATCTTGACAAGGCTTTGGTTCTTTAAACAAAAAGTTAATTACAGGCATGGAATAAAGACTCCTAATTCCTAGACAAGAAAATATTCACTCCTAACTAAGTCATGGGATCCTTGATCATAGACAAGGGGGACGGACTTACAAAATGACAGGCCAAGAATATCGCTCTGAAAAGCAACCCAAATATCAAAAGCAGTGCAAGAAAAGAAGCATACCAATATTCAATCGAGGCAACAGTAAAGAAGAAATCAAGGGGATATCATTTCATTAAAACAAAATTCATTATAATGGAGGTCTGCAATGTTGGGAATATGTGCTCTTCCCACACGGATCGGCATGGCCATCAGTGATTAGCCAAGCAACAAAAAAGTACTTCTTAGAGATCTCTACGGAAGCATGATCAAATAAATTAAGAAATAGAGAAGAAGAGAAGAAGAAATTTTTGAAAGAAAAGAGCTTTTATTCAGTATATTTCAGCACTCTTACAACTTTGACCTATTTTCAATATATATACTTTACAAAGGGTGAAGCTCAAGCTCATAGAAAAACTCTCCAAATCCAAACAATCCACGTATACAAAATAATAACCCACTGAGCTGGCCTAGTTTCAGACTGAGGCGGCCTAGTTTCAAACTGAGCCAGCTAACCTGCGACCAGGTCGGCTCAGTTTGGGACTGAGCTGACCAGTGTGTACCATGCCAACAGTCCAAAAATGCTGTTTTATGTCTGAATTTTTTTCTAAGATCTAGCCAATCCAGTCCTGGACTGAGCCAACCCAGTTTCCAACTAAGCCGGCTCAGTCTAAGAGTGAGTTGGCCCAATTTCTGAACTTTACTATTGAGACTGATTCTTCTTTCGGCTCGCTCCCATCTTTCTATGACCTATCTTTTCATGTTTTTAAGACTTGAGAGTGCCACTTCTAATCTCACATTCTCCATCTTGGTGCTTTCAAGTCCTTGTGAACTCATCTCTTCTCAATAGATCCATCTGTGCCACACATCTCTGAAAGCTATCTCTTGAGAGTACCTTCATGAGTGCATCAGACTGATTCTTCTTGGTATGGACCTTCATCAATTTCACTTCACCTTCCTCTACTAGCTCTTTGATCCTATGGTACCTCATGTCTATATGCTTTGTGCATGCATGATAGACTGGGTTCTATGCCAACAACAGAGCACTCTGACTATCACTGAATAGTATAACCTTACTTTGCTCCATCCCCAACTCATCAATCAGCCTCCTAAGCCAAAGGGCTTCCTTTGTAGCCTACGTTATCCCAATGTACTCGACCTCTGTGGTAGACAAGGCCATGATTGACTGAAGGGTTGATCTCCAAGACACCGATCCACCATATACGTAGAAAAGGTATCCAGTAGTAGACCTCCTTGTATCAAGATCACTAGCATAATTCGCATCAATAAATCATTTCAGAGGACTTGAACCTTCACACATCTTCATAGATTTTTCTCCAAATCCTTCTGACTGCCTACCAAATACCAAACCATAATCCCTTGTTCCATGCAAATATCTCAATATCCATTTCAATACTTTTCAGTGTTCCTTCTCAGGGTTAATCATGTATCTACTAATCATGCCCACAGCATGTGGTATATCAGTCTATAGCACACCATAGTGTACATCACACTATCTACAATATTTGCATAAGGAACTCATTCCATGTACTCTCTCTCCTCTTCTGACTGGGGGCACTGTAACTTGGAGAGAGACATATGGCTCGGTAATGGCGTCTCTGTAGGTTTGGCCTTCTCCATTCCAAACCTCTCTAGAATTTTTTGGACATACTTTTCTTGTGACAAATGGAGACTCCTTTGCACCTATCTCTGCAAATCTCCATTCCAAGAATTTTCTCAGCTGGACCCAAATCTTTTATCTTAAATTTAGATGATAATGTTCTTTTCAATCTTTTCACAGCATCCATGCTTTTTCTGGCTATGAGCATATCATCTACATATAATAACAGGTACAAGGCATCCTCCTCATCTACATCTATAATGTAGACACAACAATCATATTCACATCTACTGAAACTTAAGCTCAAGACAAAGCTATCAAACCTTCAATACCACTGACGAGGGGATTGTTTCAAGCCATACAAAGACTTTCTAAGTAAATAAACATTTTCTTCCATCCCATCTCCATGAAACCATCTGGCTGCTTCATGTAGATTCTTTCCTCCAAAGTCCCATGAAGGAAGGCCGTCTTCACATCGATCTGTTCCAATTTCATATTATGCTATGCTACCAGTGACAGCAAAACTCGAATAGATATATGACGCACCATAGGAGAGAAAATTTCTGTATAGTCAATCCCTTCCCTTTGTGAGTATCTCTTTGCTACCAGCCTTGCTTTGAATCTAACTCCACCTTGTTCTGAAGGTGCTTCTTTCTTTGTGAACACCTACTTTGGGCCAATAGGTTGAGCATCCTCTAGAAGATCCATCTGCTGCCATGTTTGATTCTTCTCAAGTGATTCCATCTCCTCCATCATGGCCTGCATCCATGAATCATGATCCTCACTCTCTATGGCCTCTGCATAATTCTTTGGATCTCCATTAGCAGTGATGAGTGCATAGAAGATAACCTCATCAATGCCATATCTGATCGATCTCCTAATAGTATGCTGGGGCTTGTGCAAAGCCACTCCCACCGGCACGTCTCTGCCTGATGTTTGTGGCTGCTCCTGCACATCTGTCTGAACTGCCAGCCCTTCATGCTAATTTTCAATCTGAGATAATACTTTTCTGTCCAGCTCTATCTCAACAGGAACACTCCTATAAGTGGATGTAACCTGCATGCCATCATTCTCTGACTGGCCACCATTGTTCACCTTTATTTCTTCAGTTCCATCTATCCCAGACCTCCTCAAGATGCTCTTCTCATCAAAGATAATGTCCCTACTGATCACTGACTTTTGTGCTTGAGAGTTCCACAGTAGGTACCCTTTGACTCCTTATGGATACCCTATGAATATCATCTTTTGAGATTTTCGATCCAATTTGCTCCTTTCGATTGCCTCCACATGTGCATAGGCTGTGCAATCAAAGACTTTCAGATGACCAAGGTTCACCTTCTTTTCACTCCAGACCTCTTCTGGAATGCCTCTATTCAGCTTATAATAAGGAGACCTATTCACAAGAAAATAAGAAAAAGTTAGAGCATCACCCCAAATGGACTTTGAGAGTGATGTCTATAGTCTCAAACTCCATGCCTTCTCGATCAGTGTCTGGTTCATCCTCTCTATGACACTATTCTACTGGGGAGTCATCCTTACCATGTGATGGCATTTGATATCATTTTTCTCATAGTACCTCCTGAACTCCAGGCTAGTATACTCCCCTCTATTGTCTGACCTCAGACACTTTACCTGTCTCCCTGACTCCTTCTCTACTTCAGCTCTCTAGGCTCTGAATCAGGCAAACACCTCTGATTTTTCTCGGATCAAAGAAACCCACACCTTTCTTGAGAAATCATCAATGAAAGTAACAAAGTATTTTGCCCCACCTCTAGCTGATACAGGAGCTGATCCCCACACATCCGAGTGCACTAAATCCAGCACTCCCTCACTGCACTTGGTACTTTTGGCAAACTTCATCCTATGTTGTTTGCCAAAGATACATGACTCATAAAGATCTATGCCCTCCTTCTTCAAGACTGGGATCATATCTCTTCTGCTTAGTTCTATGAGCCCACGGTCACTCATATGACCCATCTAATAATGCCACAGTTGATATAAAATTTGCTCCTCCTGTGTCACTGCTAGCACCTCTGCACTATCATTTACCATTGAGCATTTCATTCTGTAAAGATTGTTGCTTAGTCTTCTACCTCTCATCACCACCAAAGCTTCCTTGGAAATTTTCAGAAATCCACTCCCAGCCTAGCTACTAAAAGCATAACCTTGCTCCTCCAAGTAGCCTAAAAAAATCAAATTCTTTTTCAACTATAGTACATACCTGACATTTGATAATGTACGAATGATCCCATCATACATCCTCATCCTGATAGAGCTAATTTCAGCTACTTTGCATGGGCGATCATCTCTAAGGCTGATACTTTCATCATTGATCTTCTGATAGGTAACAAATCACTCTCGATGAGAAGTATAGTGGTGCGAGCATGCTGAATCTAATATCCACATAGTATCATACTTATGGATCCATCTGATACAACTAGTAGGTCTTCTCCACTGCTCACAGAAGTCGTATCATCTCGCTTGCTGGCCTTTTCTTTTTCTGATCTCAAAAGGGGATAATCTCTCCTCTGGTGTCCAGGTTGATGACATTTATAATATTTCAATGTCATTTTCCTCTGATCGTGAGACTTTGACCTGCCCTTGGATTTTCCTCTTATCTTCTTCTTTGATCTTTCCTATCTTTTATTCATAGCCAAGATCTCAGACTTAGGGTCTCCCTTGCAGATCTTCTCTCTTTGCTCATTTGATCTGAGCACACTAACAACCTCTTCATAGTTTAGGGTCTCCTTTCCATAAACTAAAGTTGTTATGAGACCATCATACGAACCTGGAAGAGAACATAATAGTAGCAATGCCCAATCCTTCTCATCGATCTTCACATCCAAACTCATCACTTCAGAACACATCTGATTGAACCTTTGGATATGTGCAACAAGATCTCCATCTTTGGGCATTCTCAGACTATACAGCTGTTTCTTCAACCATAGCTTGTTCATCATGTTCTTCCCCATGTATGTGTTCTCCAGTCTCTCCCAGAACCCCTTTGCCATAGTCTCTGTGCAAACCTCGAGCAAAATCTGATCAGCTAAGCATATCCAGATTATGCTAAAAGCAATTTTCTCTAACTCTTTCCAATCCTCAGCACTGATCTTTTTCGACCTTTTTTTTATCAAGACCTTATAGATCCTCCATTGAACCAACAAGTCCTTTACTCTTTGCTGCTATAGGGTAAAGTTTTTCTTGCCGTTGAACTTCTCAAAATCCATCTTAAATTCATTTGATCCTATGACTTCAAATAAGTCAAGAACAGATCCCTAACATCCTTCACGATCACACACTAGTAAAACTACCCTTCATAGAAGATCTAACTAGCCCTAGATCATCTTTCCAAACTTCTGTATCACCGTTCCTTCATGTAAACAATCTCTACCTCAATCTAGAGACAACCATGAAGCAAACTAGAAGTTTTAGGATAAAACCTGATGCAATAGATCCTAGATGTAGTAAATCCTAGGTGTCTTCCTTCCACACACAATACTTCTCTGATACCAAATATTGGGAATATGCACTCTTCCCACATGGATCGGCATGGTCGTCAGTGATTAGACAAGTAACAAGGAAGTGCTTCTTAGAGATCTCTATGGAAGCACGATCAAATAAATTAAAAAATAGAGAAAAAGAGAAGAAGAGATTTTTGAAAGAAAAGAACTTTTATTCAGTATATTTCAGCACTCTTACGATCTTGACCTATTTTCAGTATATATACTTTACAAAGGATCAAGCCCAAGCTCATAGAAAAACTCTCCAAATCCAAACAACCCACATACATAAAATAATAATCCACAAAAGTTGAGTCGGCCCAGTTTCAGACCGAGCTGGGTCACTCTTTATTTGAATTTTTCTTTGAGACCTAGCTGACCCAGTTTCCAACTGAGCCGAATCAGTCTCAGAGTGAGCTGACCCAGTTTCTGAACTTTACTATTAAAACTAATTCTTCTTTCTGCTCGCTCCTGTATTTCCATGATCTATCTTCTCATATTTTCAAGACTTGGGAGTGCCACTTCTGAGCTCACACGCAAGACCATTCAAAAAAAGAAGAAGAAGAAGAAAGAATAGTCGAAGTCTTAAAAAGAAGGTCCCAAATCTTTAGACTTCGAACTACCAGTTCCAGCCAATATAAGGGAATGTTTCAAATCTTTAACTTTATCTTTGAGGTTTTGCCTTGCCGCTAAGCTCTCACTAAGCAATTTATTGGACCTCTACAGATCATCCTTTATTTCCCTTAGCCCCTTCAATAAAATCGCTGACTCAGCCTCAGCATCCTTCACTAAGCCTTCCTGGTAAATCATTTGAATTTTAAGTTTGCGAATCTCCTTCTCAGTACTCTCAAAAGTCATAGTGAGATTCCCAAGAGCACTCTTCAAGGTATTAACTTCATCTGAATTTGTCTTCGAGTTGGTCTGATCTTTGTCCATCAATTGCTTTTGAAGTTGCATTATTTCAAAGTTCATCATCCTAAGTTTTTTTTTGTAATCATCGATCTGCCCATACCAATTGATCCGGTAGGTATTATATGCTTTTTCAGTATCATCTAGCTGCTTTTGAAGATCAGAGAACTTTTAGACCAGTCCTAGTCAAATTTTGCTTGACTCTGAGCCTAGGTCGAACCTCTCTCAAACTGATCAATTTTTCCTCTCGCTTCACGTAGTTCGGCTTCAAGAGAGCAAATCTTGGCTGTCAAGATCCAAGACTTATCACTAGCCAACTTTTTAATCTCCTCAAGCTCTTCTTTCAAATGATGCTTTTTATTAATATAATCCATGGAATCCCTTTTATGTGCTTGATGAAGATGGGTAATCTCAATTGTGGCCTTCGAATGATTTTTCTTTGACTTTTAAAGTTCATCTTCAACCTTCTTCAACTTTTTTTAGTTTGGTAAACTTCTTTCTTTAAATGCTTGATATGAGCCTTCAAGAAAATATCTTGAGGCAGAAGATTGGCTTCGATAGGAGACTGTATTTAGTATATAAAGATATGTATATATCATAACGCAAAGGTATCGCTAAAGAAAAGGTTTATTTTCATTAATCAAAACATTCTTTAAGTACAGGAAAGAAGGAAAAATAAAAAGGTACAATAATAAGAGGTCTCTGATCTCTAAAGGAGTAGTAGGAGAGTTTGGCGCAGCCTCAATTGGTGCAGGTTCTTTGGTAGTAGAGGCAGCAGATGTGATAAGAGGCATAGTGGAGGAAGGATCGACTGACAAAAGATCGACAGCTATGGTAGACAGTCCTGCCTCATCATCAGAAGCTCCTTCATCCAAAAAGCTGAGGTCTCAAAAAATCTGTCCGTCATATTCTTCTAGTAGAGCTTATACCCCTTGATGAAAGATAATGGGGTGAACTTGATCTTTATGTCCTTCATCTTTGAGGAAGCCTTGAACTTTTTCACCGCCCGAGCCTTCGTCTTCTAAAGCTGTTTTGAAACCTGCTCATTCATCTCAGCAATCTCGACTTCGATCTTCTCCCTCTTCTTAATCTCAAGGCTCTGCTCCTCCTTTGCTTGTGACAGGACTTGCCCAGCACCTTGTACCATCTCCTGGAGGACCCTAACTTCGCTATTTTCTCTTTAAGGAGACGATCAGTCTCAGCTTTCTCCTCAAGAAGGCAACTGATCTTGGTCTGATATGTTGAAAAATGTGTTCCAAAGCCAATCGTCAGCTTGTTGATGGTTGAGCTACCTTATAATTATAATTAATTTATTAATAAATAAAATATTTATTTTGATATTTTCATCATAAGGTATACATATTCTAATGAACTCCATTATTGTGATGAAGTCTTTAGGACTATTTAGTTTCGATAAAGAGAGAATTTATCGATTAGTCCTTAAAATTGTTCATGACCAAATGATAAGCTATTAATTAGGGCGACAGTGTTTATCGAGCATAGATCATTGTATGCCATATAGGTTGGTTGTCCTCTTAACCAAAGAGTGTGAAGATACTGGTATTGCACATAAGTGAGATGTATGGGTACATCATCATTGAATGTAACCAACTTTAGAATATTCTACTGTCAAGAATTGCTCTGATGGGATATAGGTATAAGTGTCTCTTAGACCTGAGATCACCATAGTGGCTTGCAAGCAACTCACTATGCTTTGGTACCATACTAACTAAATTTTTAATTCAATGATGGAAGGTTTTTGGGTATAGTCAAGTGCTTATGAAGTTGGTGAATGATCAAGATGGGATTGACCACTCCAAGAGTTGGAGAAGAATGCATCATTGTATTTCAATATAGCAAAAATCTTGACCAGGATAATCCATGAGATGGTTTTGATATTTTAAAATATAATGTGGATGACCTAATCATGATTGACAGTTAAACTCTAAGGTATCCTACGAGCATTTTAGTGAAGGAGATGAATTTTACGAAAACTATATTCACATGGGTTCTAAGGATGTTGTTCTACACATTCGACCTATCCGACCATCGGATACCATTGCTAGATGATCAGTTTGATTGGTACAAAAATTTATTTTTATGCTATCAACTTAGGTTTGAATCTATGGGATCATACACATAAGAGTTCTTGAATTGATCGAATAGTTGATCGATGATTAAGAATCATTCAAGAGTTAAACAATCAATACGATTGATGTTTGACCTAGTACAAGTGTTGTAGGAGAATTGATTAGCAATATGATTGCTAATTGACTTAATTAGATTAAGCCAAAGGGATAAGATTAATTATTATTAAATATAATTTAATTAAATTTAGTTTGGACTTGATTGGATCAAGTCCAATTAGTTTATTGGATAAGCCAATTGCAAGGAAGAACTAGTCCTAGTTCAATTAGGACTTGTATCAACTGAATTTCTAATTTGATTAAAAAATTAAATTAAAATTAAATCTAATTTTATATAATTTAATTATATTATTAGTTGGACTAAGATCTAATCTAATTTGGTTGATTAAATTTTGATTTAATTTGGTCAAAGGATCAAATTGGACCAAGTCAAACTAGGAGTCCTACTAAGACTAGGACTCCTATCTCCATGCGCCACCTTAGCCCCAACGCCTTCCACACCATTTATTTTGGATTTTTTTATGGAAAATATTCTCTCCAGGCCTTCCATGCATGCCCCAAGTCTCTCCCTTCTTTCTTACATGAAAAATTTAAGGTGGACCAAGTCAAAGGAGTTTGAGTTGATTTAAATTCTATGAGATAGAATTTTAAACAACTAAAACTCTTTCCTTATTTTTTTGCCATCCACTTTCTATTTTTTCTCTGAATTTTTATGTCTTTTATAGAAAAATTTGTGCAACATTCTTAGGTGGTTCACAAAAAAAAAGAAAAAGGAGGGAGAGTCTAAGAGTTGGGTGCCCCGTGTCTAGCCCAATTTGGATACCTCTTGACTAGGTATTTGACCTAGTCAAGTATTCCTCTATATCTCCATATATAAAATAAATTTTGATCTAATTTTTTCATGAATTACACATCTAAGAGAGGCCATTAGGGACATGAAAAATCTGAAAGAGAAGCCTAGGGTGTGGGATTTTGTGAAGTCACCAATCAAGGTATCTTGGTGAGAGAAGAAAGAGGAAGAATAGGATCTTCTTCTAAGATTTTTTTTTCAACTACTATTCCTCAATTTTTGTGAGTGTTTGAGAGATGTCTTAGCATCACGAATCATATTCCTTGACTTTTGAAAATTGAAAAGTCCAAAAGTTAAAGAAGAAAGATCCAGATCGACTGTCAAAGAAGGATCATCATAATACTAGCATACTATGCTGATTTTTGGGCATCGAACTTCAGATCTACGATCGAAGGCTTGTGTGGACAACTCATAGAAACTGGACACATGCAGCTTAGAGAAACCATCTCAGGTTCGGATCAGCAAGTTAAGAAACTAGAGATTCAAAGATAAGGATGATCTGATCTTTTTACTTACATGTCTAGATCTGACAGCCGTAACTATCGGATAGTGGGCCTCTCGGGGTCACATGGAGTTTGTTACGGAGGATAGTGTCTGTTGTTGCGAGGTACCAGTCCGTTTGAGATTTGATAGTCAATATTTGGAGGAGTAGATATCGATTGGTGATGACCTTTGAGCTATATCAATTCTAGAGAAGTTTGGACTCCTCTAAGATAGTCCGGGTGTGGGTCGATTCATACCGTGTCTGAGGCCAAATTTGTGTAGGAGAGGAGACTTCTAGAATTAGGAAGTAGATCTGTTGGAGAGATCTGCACATAGATCTTTTGGAGGAGAAACTCGAGGAAGAATTTGCTTGATGGAGGAATCCAACTACTGAGGAGAATCCTGAAAGAAGTTTGCCTGTCGGAGGAGTTTGGAAGAAATTCGCCTATTAGGGGAGTTTGAAAGGAGTTCAGCTATTGGAGTCCGAAAGGAGTTCACCTATTGGGAAAATTCGGATGGAGTTCAGCTACTAGAGGAGTTCGACCATTCTAGAATGATTCAGAGCTTGAATATTCTTGTAGGTTGAGATTTAGTTTCTATAACCATAACCAGATAACCATAATTAGATGGAACTGATTTAGCTGAAACCTTAGCCGAACTTCGGTAGGCATGGATTTATCCCTAACACTAGCCCCCTACTCTCGAGTTTGAAGTTCGAAGGATGGTAGTAAGATGGAGACTGCCAAAGTTTGAAGGACTTTTTGGTCCTGCTGGGTTTCTTGCTTCTAGGTGGGATGGGATGTTTTGGCTTTTATTGGGCTGGCGTCAGAGCTTCGTATATGCACGGTGACCCAAAGAGATATTTTTTGAATTCTCTACTAGAAGTCTGCCCAAAGTATAGTGCAATTAAGGGTCTGTCTGTTGGAAGCTTTTTGTCATGATGAGTGGGACACGCATCGACCAGAGATCGACTGGAGAAAATCTGCAATCATAATTGCTCTGAGGCTCTAGGGGTTACTTAAGCCTACCCTCCCCCTCTGAGTCTCTACTTCTGAAATCTTCCTTTCCTTCCTCTGATTTTCTTCTTCATCCCGAGCGAGAGCCCAAGCTGCTTCCTTTGGTTTTTGGCGTACCTTCCTTCGATTCCTGCTCCATTTGCCATCTCCTTGTTCTTCTCAACCAATATAGGTCAGCTTTTCAATACTTTTTAGATTATCTCTGCATTCTTACTTTCTCGTTCTTTTTGTTCTTATCGAAGCTTGAACGTCTCTTTTTTTTTTTGGATAATTTTTTGATTTTACTTTGATCCAAATGTCTAGTGAGGGATCTTGGTCGACTTGTTGTAAGAGTCTGGCCCCTTTAAGCTTGACGAACCCGAGTCCTGAGGAGGTCGAACCCTTGGGATCAGCCCGTCCTTTTATGCCTGTGACCATTTCTTGTAGACTTCAGCCTGACGATCTTTCCTTAGCTATGATTCAATTTGGAATTCCTCCTGAGTACGAGCTTGAACTCCCTGGGCCTGACGATCAAGCCTGCTCACCCCCTTCTGATCGAATCCACCTGTACGTCGAAATCTTTCGGGTCGGACTTAGGTTACCTTTACCTTTTTCCATAGCTAACTTATTTAGATTTCTCAATATTTCCTTTGCTATCATGGTGCCGAACTCGTTTAGATTTATCATAAGATTTCTCTCCTTGTGCACCATGGTAGGCGTTCGACCTACTATTTTCTTGTTTCATAATTTTTTTACCTTTAAACATCACCCCACCGCTAAGGATTGGTGGTATGTATCTCTATAGCTCGGAAGGAAGGGACTGCTTAAAGGTGCCCCTTCCTCCGTTCATAGTTGGAAGGAGAAGTTCTTCATCGTTTTCCATCCCACCCTAGAATTAGGGCTACGTCCATGGGGTGAGGTAAGGGAATCGATTCGCCGAGCTCCTAGGCTAGAAAATGAAGATTGGAGCTCGGTCAATAGGCTGAAGTCCTTTGACGCTCTACCAATCCCTAGACTCCTGATGAGCAAATCTTGTTCAATTTTGGCCTCAATCCTCTTAACCCAATAGGTACTTTGTGATATTCAGTCGACTGAATGGTATTCATTTTTTTGATCTTCTAACTTTATCTTTATAGAAATGAACCTCGAGGAATGGAACCGCTTGACGAAGGAGGTCCGGACCCTTAAAAGGAAGGGCGGTTCTTCTGACGAACCATAGAAGAATGCCCAGACTGGAGAGTCAAGCCGAGCAGCACTGATTTGATCCGTGCCGACCCTTGAACCCATCGCTACCATGGTGAGCCTAGCCCTGTCTGATGAGGCCATCCCTCTTGTTCCTGTTCGGCAAGAGAGAGCTGTGGAGAAGAAGAAGAAAAGGGCCGTCGGCAAGAAGGTCGGGCGAAAGGCTAAGAGCTCTGCAGGAGGGGACCTTGGCCAGGAATAGGGTTCCCTGGATGACTGAGAGGTCATCCAGGCACTAATGGAGGGGAGCATCCTTCCCCATATCATCGAAAGGATGCGTCAGAAGGACAACATCGAGAGGTTCGATGAATCATTTGCTGTCTTTCTGTAGGTAAGTGGTTTCTTTTGATTTTGACTTCATGCCCATTAAGTTTTGGAACTGGGATCTTTTATGATTCTGATTTATAGTGCTTTACAGCTGGGACAATACCTTTTTGCCCACTCCGAAGCAGCAAGCCAAAATCAGGCCGAATCTTCTAGAGCCCTGGAAGAAGCTCGTGCAGAAGCTGAGAAGGCCTGGGTCGAGGTTGACGTTCTAAAGGTTGCCTTAGAGATTCATTCGTCTGAAGTCAAATGCCTTCAGAATGAACTGAGAGAGGAGCATGGCGAGATGGCAAAGCTGAGGGCCGAGCTAGCCCTAGAAAAGGAGGAGAAAAGGAAGGCTCAAAAGGAGGTTAGCACGGTCGTGGAAACGATTGTGCAGAACTTCAAGTCCTCCAAGGATATGGAGGACATCAAAATAGACTTTGCCCAAGAAGCCTTCTTGGAAGGGTTTCAGGTTTGCATACAATGAGTCATCGAGAATTTTTCCAACATCGATCTGAATCTCCTCCTAGAAGAGCCAGAGGATAGAGCTGACCCTTCACATGCTGATGTCGAGGTCACTCCTGAATCCGTAGGTGCAACGTCCGAGCCTGCCCAAGGGTCAGAGCTGGCCAAGAATGTCTCGACCTCTCTAGTGGGCGAGCCACCCGAGGTCTAAATTTTTGACATCTATGTACCCTCTTTTATTATTATTATTATTATTATTATTTGGTGTACCAAACATATTTCAAGTAATGAGAGCAAATCCTTCTTTTTCTTTATACTTTATGTTGTATGTGATTTAGAACGTCTCTGTCGATCAAGATCACGACCTCCTTTCTTTGATTGACACCAAACCCTTATCTTAGGGGGTTTTATTCAAGCCTTTGATAAAGGGTTTGAAGAAGGAGGTCCACCAATTGAGAAAAGGATTGAAGAGAGTTGAGGCCGATCTTCAAGCCTCTCGAAAAAATGCTACGGAGGCGACTAAGGATGTCACTCACCTCCGAAGTTTACACAAGAAGGATGCGGTGAGCTTCAGCATTTAGAAAGAAAATTTTGAGAAGGAGCTCGCTGAACTTCGAAAGAGCACGAGCGACAAGTCCTGGGCACTCACAGCAAAGATCGGCTCTCTAGAAGTTGATCTTAAGAAGAAGAAAGAGAAGATTCGTCTCTTAGAAGGAAATTCTTTGTGGTCCACCGACAAAGCTCAGCATGACTGAAACTGGTCGAAGAAGTTCTCCCAGCTTCAAAAGTAGCTGCAGGATGCTGAAGATCGGCACAATAATTATCGAGCAACCTAGGCAGGGAAGATGTCCAGCCTTGAAGGTAAGCTAAAGGCTGCCAGGGGCCAGGTGATCGATTTTCGAAAGAAGTTTTATAGCATTCAGCAGGTTGGATCAAGTGGCAAACCTAAGGAGCTCATCTTTCTGAGGAGGACTGTCGGTGAACTTTCGAAGGTTGTTAGGATGGAGAAATTGAGGTTCAACAATTGAAGCTCCAGTTGACTTGGGAGCGTCAAGCTGTCAAGGACGCTGAAGCTGAATCTGAGCTTTTGAGGAAGCAGCAGCGAGAGCTCAAGGCCAAATTTGAATACACCAATAGGATGTACATCGATGGTCTATACAAGAAGAAGGAGCTAGAGGAAGAAATTTTCAAACTAAAGGAAGCTTTGGTGATGGCTGGAGTCGATAGCCCAAAGTCTGAAGAGCTTGGATCGCCTTAGGACTTCACCTCCTTTTTTTCTTATGTAATTGATTTCACCGATCTTTATCTTGTCTATAATGCATTTGCTTTTTCGCACAGTTGGCCTCTGCCAACCTTTATTTTGCTTGTGGTGTGCCCATTGTAATTGATCTTATTAACTTTTACTTGTAACAAACTTAACTTCATAATAAAATAGTATCTTTTTTATTATCATCTATTGCAGATTCGATCCTGGATGCCTCGTTATTCTTTCATTTCTAATGAGATGCTTGTCGTGAACGTCGGGTTAGAGGTTCGTTCCATGTATTTGGATGGAATTTTTTCTTTGGTATTTGGCACGGTCGTAGGAGAATGTGCTCATCAATCGTTAGTAGGGCCTTGGCCTTTCCCTCATTTTAAATTAGCGTGGCCTTGACCTTCCACCCCTTATGTGATTGTAGAGGTTCATCAGATCCGTCGGTGGGTTCTCGTCTTAGCTTTGCTCACGTTAGGATGAGGTTCTCCTCCTATTCCTAATGGACTACAGGGATATATTAGGGCCATCGATAGGACCTCTCCCCTAATCTCATCTTAGTTTAATGAGGCCTTCGACCTTGCTTATGCTAGGACGAGGTTCTCCTCTTGTTCCTAATGGACTATAGGGGTAATTAGGATTGTTGGTAGGGCCTCTCCTCTCCTCTCATCTTAGTTCAATGAGGTCTTCGATCTTACTCATGTTAGGATGAGGTTCTCCTCCTGTTTTTAATAGACTATAGGGGCACATTAGGGCTGTTGGTAGGGCCTCTCCCCTCATCTTGTCTTAGTTCAATGAGGAGACTATAGGGGCACATTAGGGCTGTTGGTAGGGCCTCTCCCCTCATCTTGTCTTAGTTCAATGAGGCCTTCGACCTTGCTTACATTAGGATGAGGTTCTCCTCCTATTTCTAATGGACCACTTTTGGTTGCTTCAAAGTTGTCATTATACAATCTTTGTGCCAAGAAGTAGTGATCTTAAAATAGAAAGAACTTTATTAAAGAAAAGTTACTGGTAGTATATTCTTAAGTTTTTCGAATTCTAAGGTTGTGGGAGTGTCGCCCCTCCAAGCTCCTTCAAGTGGTAAGTTCTGGACCGGATGATCTCTTCCACTCTATACGGATCTTCCTAATTCAGGGCGAGCTTTCCTTGCTCTTGAGGCTTCAAAATGGATGCTCATTAGAGCACCAAGTCCTCCACTTCGAATGCTTTGCTTTTTACTCTAGAGTTAAAGTATCCGGCTACTCTTCGTCTATAGGCTGCCATCCAAACTTGGGCATCTTCTCTCTTTTCTTCTAATAGATTGAGATTAACTCTGAGGTCCTATGAGTTACGATACTTATTGAAGGTCATGATCAATGTTGATGGAAGTTTAAGCTCGATTGGGATAACTACCTCCATCCCAAAGGCCAGGATGAATGGTGTTTCCCCAGTTGGTAGCCTATGAGTAGTTCGGTACGCCCAAAGGACATGGTAGAGTTCGTCCGCCCAAGTCTCCCTTGCTCTTTCAATCCTTGCCTTGATGTCCTGTAGTAAAATTCTGTTGGTCACCTCTGCTTCATCATTTGCCTATGGATGGACCACTGACGTGAAGTAATGGAAGATGTTTAGATCTTCGTAGAACTCAGCGAACCTTATCCCAGCAAATTATCGCCCATTATCTATTATGAGAGTTTTGGGCAGACCAAACCGATAGATGATTGACTTTTAGGAAAAGTTCTATACCTTGGCCTCAATAATTTTTGTTAGTGGTTTGGCTTCGACCCATTTGGTGAAGTAGTGTATCACAACCAAGAGGAACTTTTGTTATCCGAATGCCATTGGAAAAGGGTCAAGTATATCCATTCCCTATTGCGCAAATGGCAAAGGTGTGCTTAGTGGAGTAAACTTGAAGTCTGACTGTCTTTGTATGTTTGCATTTCTCTGACAGCGGTCATATTTCTTGACATACTCTATAGAGTCATGGTACAAGGTCAGCCAATAGTATTCTTATCGAAGTAGTTTTTATGGTAGGGATCTGGCTCCTACATGACTTCCACAAATTCTCTCATGCAGTTTTCATAATGCGTGGTCAGCCTCTGAAGGTCGGAGACATCTCAAAAGTGGTAGCGAATACTTCTTTTTATATAGCTTGCCCTCATACAAAATGTATCTTGAGGCTTGATTCCTGAGCTTCTGAGCTTCTTTTGGATTATAAGAAAGAACTCCCTCTTTGAGATAGGCAGCTAACGGGTCAATCCAGATTGGCTCGTGCTCCATCTGCATAACAAGCTATGATTCCTCTGAGCTTGGGCATTTTAGAGTTTCAAAAAATACTTTTTTGAATAGTTCGGCTGGGGCTAAAGTGGCTAACTTAGAGAGAAGGTCGGCTCTTATATTTTCTACCCTCAAAATCTGTTGAATACCAAAATTGTCAAAGGTCAGAGTCAAATCCTTTACTTTCTCAAGATATTTCATCATATTTTTCTATCGTGCTTCATAGTTGCCACTAACTTGGCCGATCATTAATTGAAAATCACTATAGACTTGAAGCCGATCTATTTTTAACTCTTTTACTATTTTTAACCCAATGATCGGTGCTTCATATTCAACCCTATTATTAGTTGCAGAAAATTTGAAGCGTAGCGCATATTCAGCGATGACTCCCTCGGGGTTGATTAAGACCAACCCCACGCCTGCTCCACCAGTGTTGGATGAACCATCCACATACAGGATCCAAAAATCTTCAGGAAGGTTGGCACTCTCTTCGGAGAGGCTCAGTTGCAACCATGGGATGCTGGTCTCATTCTGTTCAAGGTCGGCTTCATCTAGAATGGTATATTCTATTATAAAATCTGCTAATATCTAAGCTTTGATTGATGGTCGGGGTCGATAATTGATGTCAAGCTCCATGAGCTTGATTGTTCATTTTGCGATTTTTCTAAAATTATTCATTCGATGAAGGATTGCTTTTATTGGTTGATCCACAAGGACCATTATGGTGTGCCCCTGAAAGTAAGGTCGGAGTCTCCTAGTAGCAATTAGAAGAGAGTAAGTCAATTTTTCTAACTTAGAGTACCTGGTCTCTGCATCCTTTAGGACCCAGCTTACGTAGTAGATTGATTGCTGCATTTTAGCTTCCTCTTTGATCAAGACTGCTACCAAGATTGTCGGGAAGACTGCTAGGTACAAGAATAATTCTTCTTTAGGTTCAGGCTTTGTCAGCAGTGAAGGTGAGCCAAGATAGTTTTTGAGCTTCTCAAACGTCCGTTGGCACTCCATCGTCCAGCAAAAGCTCTTTGGTTGCTTAATAACTTGGAAGAAGGACATGCATCGCTCGGCCAATCTTGAGACGAAGTGATTTAGGGATGCTACTTTTTCAGTCAGACGCTGAACTTCTTTGATTATTTTTGGAGCAGTCATCTCTTGAATAGCTTGAATTTTCTTTGGATTTGCTTTAATTCTGCACCTTGACACCATAAATCCTAGAAACTTTTCTGAGGTCATACTAAAGGCGCACTTGATTGGGTTCAACTTCATCTTATACTTCTTGAGTGCACTGAAAGTCTCTTCAAGATCGACGATGTGGTTTATTGAAGATCGACTTTTGACGAGCATGTCATCCACATACACCTTCATGTTGTGACTGATCTGCTTCTTGAAGATCTTGTTGACTAGGTGCTGGTACGTTATCCCTGCATTTTTGAGTCCAAAATGAATAAAAATCCTGATTTTTTGGATCAGGTTCGTTTAGATCTGATTGGATCAAGAGATATATTTCATAAATTTTTCTCTTTGATCCAAATCAGATCTGGGATGTTTCAGATTTGATCTTTATTATTTTAATAATAAAAATAAAATATAGATAAATTAAATTATATTTAATTTATCTTGATGTAGGGTAATCCTATTATCCGTTGATGATCCTATAAGCAGCGGAAGGTTCTGGATCTAGCCATGCAAGTGCTTGGTCTCTATCAGTATCCACTTAGGTTGGATCTGGAGATCCTCTTCTTCTCTATCACATCTCCAAAATTTAGATTTGAATTTGATTTGGAGGATCTTCAAAATAGCTTTCGAAGATCAGCAGTTGTCCTTTGCAGTAGTGCAGCCTTCTAGCTTTCTGTCGCCTTTCTCTACCTGGATTGCACCAACTGGATCCCAAACTACTTTGGGCATGGAGAGGAGAGGGAGAAGATGGACTTGGCATGGAGGAGGAGGAGAGAGGCAGCCTTGGGGCATGGGAATTTTTTAATACTTTTGAGTTGGGCGTAGGGTCTTATTTATAGACTATGCGTGATCCAACTCCTCTTCTTCCCAACCAATCACAACCCTTTGTGAAATCAGATCTAAATCTGATTGGTGGGAATAGAGTCCCTTGGATTCCTCCTTAGATGGTGCCTAAGACCAGTCAAAGTTGGTTCTTAGGAGAAGTCTAATCGGAATCCAAAAAGGAGATGGAGTCCCTGTCCAACAGGGACTCCTGGGCGCCTCCAGCTTGGGCACACGCCAAGGGTGGCGTGCGCCCTCCTCCTTGCCAGGTTCTGGTAGGGGGACAAGCCCCCACCAGCTCTCCAATAGGTGCGTGACATATGGATAGAAGTCAAAGTGTCAATGGTCAACATTTGACCAGTCAAAGGTCAACTTTTGACCAAAGTCAAAGGACGAGAAATGGTAGGTGACCAAAAATGGTAGGTATTGTCTTACAAAATAAGACAACCCTTTTCTGACCTGGACAAGGCTCCAGTCAGACCAAGTGAAGGCCTCTGATTGAGCACAAACTCCTTTGGCTCAGTCAGGACAACTATTTATGATAGTAAAAGAAGAACGTTAGGTTCAATCGAGTGCTAGCACGATTTTCTTGAACCTAATTGAATCTCATTCAGATCAATTGAACTGGATCAGTTCAATTGATGATCACCAGATTCAAACCCTTGTTTGTGTGACCCAGTTAGGTTCAGTTCTGTATGGTAATGGGATATGTCATGATCTCTATCATCGACATCATCGAAACTCCTTTCGATGGATCAGAACTCTTCTGATTCGAACAGCTAGAATGATCGATCATCTAAATCATTCTAATTGCTCCCAAAATCCACCAGTGACACCTAGCAGTATATGGTGGCAACCCATCAGAGCTGAATGTGAACCTCTTGGTGCAGCTACCTGTGTGATTAAGTTCTTCTATCTTGAGCCCCGATCAGATTAGGGTTAAGGTGAACTCGTCAAACCCTAGTTTCTGTCATATGATGTAATCATTCGATTCAAGTCCAATGTGAAAATCTAAATAGAAACTCTTTCTATTATTTCACTCTGCCATGGCCATGGGCTTCTGGACTTGATTCTCATGATCATCATAGGGCTGCTCCTCTACCACCGAGGTAGATAGATTCCATCTTGATGCAATCCAGTTCCTACAATGAACATGCTATAGCCAACATACACCTCAGGATTTCGTATGGCTAGGAGACCGAGTTAATGGTGTAGTCAAACTATAACACCCTCAAGGTGAACTGTCGATGCACCTCAGGTCAAAGAACCAGACACACCACTGCAGCATCGAGTCAGTCATTGACGAGAAGGTAGACTTCCTAATGACTACTCGAGGTGGTCACGCTCAGTGCCCTCATTCTCTAACGAGTACCTGTACTCTCGCTCCGGTGTCTCCACACCATAGACTCAAGACTCATCTACTAAAGAGAAGCGATTGTACACCAACCTTCCGGATCAATCACCATCCTCGTGATGATCCTATGGTCGGAAGCATTTTATGAGTTAATAATGATTATTCATGTCTTAAATTTTTAACTCTTGAAAATATGAATTATTATTACCATTAACTCAAAGGATGTATCACAGACACTAAATACACATATGTGATAGAAAATAACCCATTTTATTGATAATAGTCAAAATTATAATTTTGCCCCTAGAAGTGTATTACAAGTGTCAGTCAATTCTGGCTTCTATGGCACATATATCTAACACAAAAGGTATAACTCTATAACAGTAAAGACCATGGTCAATAATAAAAGTAGTTTTCTCCTCATCCTTCGGTGCCATCCATATTTGGTTATAGCCGAAAAAGGCATCCATGAAGGTGAGGAGCATATTTCCCAAGGTTGCATCTACCAGTTGATCAATCCTGGGTAGAGGGTAACTATCTTTTGGGCAGACTTTGTTCAATTTTTTGAAGTCTATACACATCCTCCACTTGTCATTTACCTTTTCGATAAGAACCACGTTTGAGACCCAGCTCGGATAGTTAACTTCTTGGATGAATCCAACTTTGAGGAGCTTGCCTACTTCTTCTACAATTGCTTTGTGCCTCTTCGGGGCATGGTTGCGCATCTTCTTTTTTACTGGTCGATACATAGGATCAATGGTCAGCCGATGTTTCATGATCTTGGCATCAATTTCTGACATATCCACTGGGACCCAGGTGAAGACGTCTGCGTTCTTCCTGAGGAAGGTGACAAGTCACTCCCAAACCTCATCCGCCAAGTTGGTGCTGATTTGCAAAGTATGCTCCATGCTCCCATCATTTAAGGGCATAGATACGAGTGTTAGATATGTGTGCCCTAGAAGCCAGAATTGGATGATACTTGGGTAAAATTATAATTTTGACTATAAATAATAAAATGGGTTATTTTCTATCATAAATATATATTTAGTGTCTGTGATACATTCCTTAAGTTAATGGTAATGATAATTCATATTTTCAAGAGTTGAAAATTTAAGACATGAATTTTCGTTATTAACTCATAAAGTGCTTTCGATCGTAGGATCATCATGAGGATGGTGATTGATCCTGAAGGTTGGTATACAATCACTTCTTTATAGTAGATGAGTCTTGAGTCTACGGTGTAGAGATATTAGAGTGAGAGTACAGATACTCGTTAGAGAATGAGGGCACTGAGTGTGACCACCTCGATCAGTCATAAGGAAGTCTACCTTCTCGTTGATGATCAGTTCGAAGCTACAGTGGTGTGTTTGGTTCTTTGACCTAAGATGCATCGATAATTCACCTTGAGGTGTTATAGTTTGACTACATCATGACTCGATCTCCTAGCCATTCGAAACCCTGAGGTATATGTTGGCTATAGCATGTTCATTATAGAAATTAGATTGCACCAAGAGGGAATCTATCTACTTGGGTAGATGAGGAGCAGCCCTATGATGATCATGAGAATCAAGTCCATAAGCTCATGGCCATGGTAGAGAGAGAAATAATAGAAAGAGTTTCTATTAAGATTTTCACATCGGACTCAAATCAAATGATTAAATCATATGATAGAAATTAGGGTTTGACGAGTTCACCCTAACCCTAATCTGATTGGGACTCAAGATAGAGAACTTAATCACACAGATAGCAACATCGAGAGGTTCATTTTTATTTTTGATGGATTGCCACCATATATTGCTAGGTATCACTATTGGATTTTGGGAGCAATTAGAATGATTTGGATGATCGATTATTCTAGTTGTCTGAATCAGAAAAGTTTTGATCCATCGAAAGGTGTTTCGATGATGTCGATGATAGAGATTGCAATATATCCTATTACCATACAGAACTAAATCTAACTGGATCACACAAATAAGGATTTGGATCTGGATATCATCAATTGGACTAACCCAGTTTAATTAATTTGAATTAGATTCAATTAGATTCAAGAAAATCATGCTAGCACATGATTGAGCCTAACGTTCTCCTTCTACAATTATTAAAAGTTGTCTCGACTGAGCCAAATAAGTTTGTGCTCACTCAGATACCTTTATTTGGTCTGACTAGAGCTTGTCTAGGTTAGAAAAGAGTTGTCTTAATTTATAAGATAAATTTGAGAAAACACCTGCCATTTTTCGTCACCTGCTAATTCTTGTCTTTTGACTTTGGTCAAACATTGATCTTTGACACTTAGATATCTACCCATGTATCATGCATCCATAGGAGAGTTATTTTGGATCAGTCAATCTAATAAAAAGTAGGTGGATCAGGGGTGCATGCCTAAGGAGGCATGCATCCATGGATAGAGGAGTTTGGAGTCCCATATAGATGGGACTCCAGTTACTTTGGGGTATCTACTTAGGTGGTGCCAAGGAATAGACTTTGACCAGTCTTAGGCACCATCTAAGGATGATTAAGAGGGGCACTCATCTGATTGGATCAGGTGATGTCATCCCACCAATCAGATTTAGATCTGATTGCATGAAGTGATGTGGTTGGTCGGGATGATGTGGCACTGCATGGCGCAGCAGGATCTATAAAAATCCTATCTGCGCCAAGCTTTAGTGAAGATCTCCAATAGCACACACCAAAAGGCTACCCCTCTCCCTCCTCCATGCGATCTTCAAGTCCCCTCTCTCCTCTCCATGCCTAATGGGATTTGGGCTCCAGTTTGGTACAATCCAGGCAAGAGAAAGGTGACGAGAAAGGAAGAAGGCAGCACTACTGTAAGAGATGATACCCAATCTTCAAAAGAAGTTTTGAAAGTCCTCCAAATTAGATATAAATTTGATTTTTAGAAAAGTGATAAAGAAGAAGAAGATTCTTAGATCCAGCTAGAGTGGATACCAGTAGAGGCCAGGCACTTGCGTGGCTAGATCCAGAACCTTAGGCAATCAGCAGGATCATCATAGGATAATCTGATTACCCAACAATAAGATATAAAATTAAATCTAATTTAATTTATTTTTATTTTATTTTATTAGATCTATAAAATTAAATTTTAAATATCTTAGATCTAATTTAAATTTAAAATTTTTTTTTTTGAAATATTTTTCTTGATCCAATCTAGATCTGAATGAACCTGACCCGAAAAACTAGATTTTTCCTTCAACTGGTATCAGAGCTAGGTTCTCATAAATTATTTAGATCTAATTTAAATTTATTTTTGATATAATAATTAGGTAATTTTAAATGTCACATGAGATATGATTAGATCTAAAATTAAAAAAAATAAAATTAAATAATTTAGATCTATGTTCTACAAGATGAATGACTAGTTGTAGAATAGAATTATTCTATGTATAGTCTTGCATGATCATAATTTAATTTGATTAAATTATAATTTTAGATTAATTTATTTACTATTTTTGATGTTATAATTATTATAATAAGATATGAGAAATAGAAAATAAAATTATTTAATTTTTGGATCATATGAGATATGATGAATGCATGTTTAGACTAGTTGTAGAATAGTTCTACATAATTATCTAGAATAAAATTTATTTTGATGAGATCAATTTAAATTTAATTTTTTAGATAATTATGAGATAATTTAGATCTAAAAATATGCATGATATGATACATGAGATGTATGCAAAATATGTTTATAGTTAGATTAATTTTTATATATGAGATATATGATGTAGATCTAACTAGTTTTGTAGTTTTATATTTCTGATTAAGACATTTTTCTTGACTGTCCGATCATAAGAATAAAGTAGAGTTTAAATGCCCTCTCCTCCCATTCGATGGGGTGTTCTTATGATGTATAGGGATTTTGCGCATTCGTCCTTAATCAGAAATCAAGAACGTATTTTCTGCAAAATTTTAGATCCTGAAATTCTAAAATTTTATTTAACTTAATTGAGAATTAAGATTATAAAATATGTTAGGTCTAAAATTGAGAATTTTAGATCTAAGACATATTCATAAAATTGGATTTGGGCTTGGGTAGCTCAATTAGGTCTAAGTGGTTGATCAAATCGAATCAAGAGTTGATTAGTTGGGATCAAGAGTGCTTAAATTGATCAGCTTAATAGAATTAAGTCTGGGTCAAGATCAAGTCACGTAAGTAATCGATCAAGCTAAGACCTAATTAAGCTCTGTGGTTAGAGTCTGGATTGTAGGCTAATCCGATTGGTTCTGGCTCAATAATTTGGTGTCTAAGGTAAGTTTGGTAGATACGATCGATTGATTTTTAACTGGAAGCTACTCGATTCAAATACATTCTTATCGAGTTAATGGCATATCCCTTCCACTGGTCTCACTTACCTGGCCATATTTGTTGGCTCAGTCCTGATCTGAGGTGGCCAATAATCTGAGCTAACCCATGCCACTAGGTTAGTCATAATGGTTATGACTATGTCAAGTCTAGTTTAATGAGATCTAAATCAAATCTCCCTAAGAAAAGATTAAGTCTAAGATCTTCCACCATTGTAGATGTGCGAGCCCTTTTCGGAGTTGATTATTCTCAGTTGGTTACAGTGGTTCAGTTGCACCGAAAAGATGCAACCATGTCTATTAGGCATTGGATGCTAGGGGCTGGAGGATGGATTGGGCTCAATATTTTGGATATGGTGAGAGACTCAATTAGAAATCCAATCTATGCAAATGGTGGGTCTGACTTAACTAAGGAGTGGATCAATATTCTAGACATGGTGAGATTCATGAATTAGAGACCAAGTTTGGGTGCACCATGATTAGAGAATCATTGAACAAGAGTTGTTCACTCATTGGCTAACCCATCACCAATAACTGTTAGGTGAGGTGATGAGTCAGTTGGTGGGACCGCACCACCCACTAGAAATCATTAATCATGGAGATTTTTGCATCTCTACAGAGGGAGTGTAGGGATCCAAGAAAATAGTGGGAGCTAATTTATTTAAAAATAAAATTTCTAAATAAATTGGTCAAGTCTTAATTATAATATCTAACTAGAAATCTTTGACTCTCTACAGAAAAATATCTGCGTTCCAATCCACTAGCACATATCCTAGACACCCATAGACTGACTGGACCCAATTATAAGGATTGGCTCTAGAATTTCAAAATTATTTTATATTTCGAGAAGTTAACTCATGTATTAGACCAGAACCCTCCCATCTTATCAGCTCATCCATCCGCTGAGCAGAGAGCATCCCTTAACAAGTGGATGGACGAAGATGATAAGGTCAGATACTACATATTGGGCTCGATGTTTGATGAGCTTTAGTGCCAACATGAAGATATCAAGACTGTCCATCAAATATTGGCTCACCTACAAGTGATGTTTGGTGAACAGAGTCGCGCAGCCAATTATCAAGTCACTAAAAGACTATTCAAGGCTAAAATGCATGATGGACAGTCAGTCCATGATCATTGTCTGATGATGATCAAGAATTTGGAAGAGCTTAAGAAGCTCAGAGTGAAGTTGGATCTGGATCTACAGAATGATATAATTCTGCAATCTTTGACTGATGCATATGGGTAGTTCATCATGAACTACCATATGCATAAACTTCAAAATTTCTTGGCCGAACTTATGAATATGCTGGTTATTGCTGAGCTTTCTATGAAAGATTCTAAAGACTCAGTACTTGCTATGGAACGAACTTTTTTTAAGAGAAAGTCTTTTGGAAAGAAGAAGAAGTCTGTGAAAAAGCAGAAGGTGGAAGGAGAGAGATTACCAAATACTTAGGTACTCTATTTATAAAGAAGAAAATAGACAGAATGTACCTT
>QRFJ01001713.1:243866-312866 GCA_006176705.1 Cocos nucifera
AAGGACAGAGAAAAAGTTAGAGCTGAAGAAGAAGACCACTGACAAAGAAAAGTGTTTTCATTGCAACAATAATGGTCACTGAAAGCAGAACTGCCCTACTTACCAAGCCACCCTAAAGAATAAGGAGGTAGGTCCTTCTAGAGGTACGCTCATTATTGAGTCTAACCTTATGGTTTCTTCTGCATCTAGTTGGATGCTTGACTCTGATTCTTGTGCTCATTTGTGCACTTTCATGCAGGGTCTTGAGGATAGCAGGAGGCTGAGGGATGGTGACATGATCCTATGCATCGAAAATGGAGCAAGAGTTGCTGCTATAACCATGAAAATATTTTATCTTCGACTACCATCTGGTTTAGACTTAGTATTAAAAGACTGTTATTATGTGCTTGCAGCAAGCTGGAATTTGATTTTTGTGTCATGCCTAGCACTAGAAGGCTATGTAATTAGTTTTCTTAAGGACCATTGTAACATTCTTTATAAAAAAAATAAAATTACAAGTGGTTTTCTTATTAATGGTCTTTACCAGTTACATATTGATTATCTATTTTTAATATCGAGCAAAATGTGAATGCCATAAAATGACCTAAGGATAGTCCAAACGATAGATATCTATGGCTCCTAAGATTAGATCATATAGTAGAAGATAGGGTTAACAAATTGAAGAAAATTAGGCTATTGAGTCCGTTGACTTCCGAGTCATATCCAATTTGTGAATCTTATCTTCATAGCAAAATGACTAAGATCCCTTTTATAGGACATGGGAAAAGGGCCACGGATCTTCTTGCTCTAGTGCATACTGATGTGTGCGGCCCATTTGATATGCCGGCTAGAGGTAACTTTGTCTACTTCATAACTTTTACTGATGCTTTATCTAGGTATGGGTATTTGTATCATATGAGACACAAGTTTGAACCTTTTGAAAAGTTTAAGGAATTCAGACATGAAGTAGAAAAGCAAACTGAAAAATCTATTAAGATTCTTCGATCAGATCGAGGAGGTGAATACCTTAGTCGAAAATTCCTGGACTATCTCAAGAAAAATGGCATAGTCTCTCGATGGACTCCATCTAGAACACCTCAACTCAACGGAATTTCAGAATGGAGGAACCAGACCCTATTAGATATGGTTCGATCCATGATGAGCTTTATAGACCTTCCTGATTTTTTTTGGGGACATAGTTTGTTAACTATAATATACTTACTGAATAGGATTTTTTCTAAAACCGTTCCTACCACACCGTATGAGATATAGCATGGTAAGAAATCAAGTCTGAGTCATCTTAGAATTTGGCATTGGCCGGCTCATGTCAAAAGATAATAAGCAGACAAGTTAGACTTTAGGTCCTTTAAAGCTCGATTTATAGGATATCCTAAAGAGTCATTAGGATATTATTTTTATATTTCAAAAGATCACAATGTGATTGTAAGTCGACATGCCATCTTTCTTGAAAAATAGTTTATTCAAGATAGCGGCATTGGAAAGTAGATCAAGCTAGATGAGAAAGTCTCATAAGAGCAATGAGCTAAGGATCAAATGGAACCAAATCAAGTTGAGCCAATACAATCATTACCTCCTCCACCTCATAGATCGAAAAGGATTTTCCATTCCCCCTGAGAGGTACTTGAAGGGAAATCCTGATTTTCCGGTCTAGGTTTGTTCAAATCTGCTCAGATCAAGAGATATATTTCAAAAATTTTACTTTTTGATCTATATTAGATCTGGAATGTTTCAGATCTGATTCTTATTATTTTAATAAATAAAATAAAATAAAGATAAATTAAATCAAATTTAATTTACCTGATTTGGCTAATCAAATTACTCGTTGATGATCCTGTATGCAGCGGAAGGTTCTGGATCTAGCCACGCAAGCGTCTGGCCTCTATCGGTATCCACTCAGATTGGATCTAGAGATCCTCTTCTTCTCTATCACACCTCCAAAAATTAGATCTGGATATGATCTGGAGGATCTTCAAAACTCCTTTTGAAGATCAGCAGTCATCCTTTGCAGTAGTGCAGCCTTCTAGCTTTTGATCGCCTTTCTCTTGCTTGAATCGCACCAACAAAAATCCAAAACTCTTTTTGGATGTGGAGAGCAAGGGGAGAAGGTGGTTTTGCATGGAGAAGGAGGGGAGAGGCAGCCTAGGGGCGTGGGGAATTCTGAATCAATCATCTCATGTGAGTTGGGCGCAGGGTCTTATTTATAGACTAAGCGTGATCCAACTCCTCTTCTTCCCAACCAATCACAACCCTTTGTGAAATTAGATCTAAATCTGATTGGTGGAAATAGAGTCCCCTGGATTTCTCCTTAGAGGGTGCCTAAGACAAATCAAAGTTGGTTCTTAGAAGAACTCTAATTGGAATCCAAAAATGAGATGGAGTCCTTGTCCAACAAGGACTCCTAGGTGCCTCCAACTTGGGCACACGCCTAGGGTGGCGTGCGCCCTCCTCCTTGCCTAGTTCTGATAGGGGGATAGACCCCACCAGCTCTTCAATAGGTGCGTGACATGTGGTCAAAAGTCAAAGTGTCAATGGTCAACATTTGACCAGTCAAAGGTAGACTTTTGACCAAAGTCAAAGAACAAGAAATGGTAGGTGACCAAAAATGGTAGGTAATGTCTTACAAAATAAGACAACCCTTTTTGACTTGGCCTACCTCCAGTCAGACCATATGAAGGCTTCTGATTGAGCACAAACTCCTTTGGCTCAGACAGGACAATTATTTATGATAGTAAAAGAAGAACGTTAGGTTCAATCGAGTGCTAGCATGATTTCCTTAAACCTAATTGAATCTCATTCAGATCAATTAAACTAGATCAGTTTAATTGATGATCACCAGATTCAAACCCTTGTTTGTGTGACCCAGTTAGGTTCAGTTCTGTATGGTAATGGGATATGTCATGATCTCTATCATCGACATCATCGAAACTCCTTTCGATGGATCAGAACTCTTTTGATTCGAATAGCTAGAATGATCGATCATCTAAATCATTCTAATTGCTCCCAAAATCCACCAGTGGCACCTAGCAGTATATGGTGGCAACCCATCAGAGCTGAATGCAAACCTCTTGGTGCAGCTACCTATGTGATTAAGTTCTTCTATCTTGAGCTCCGATCAGATTAGGGTTAAGGTAAACTCGTCAAACCCTAGTCTCTGTCATCTGATGTAATCATTCGATTCGAGTTCGATGTAAAAATCTAAATAGAAACTCTTTCTATTATTTCACTCTGCCATGGCCATGGGCTTCTGGGACTTGATTCTCATGATTATCATAGGGCTGCTCCTCTACCACTGAGGTAGATAGATTCCATCTTGATGCCATCCAGTTCCTACAATGAACATGCTATAGCCAACATACACCTTAGGGTTCCATATGGCTAGGAGACCGAGTAATGGTGTAGTCAAACTATAACACCCTCAAGGTGAACTACCGATGCACCTCAGGTCAAAGAACCAGACACACTACTGCAGCATCGAGTCAGTCATTGATGAGAAGGTAGACTCTCTAATGACTACTCGAGGTGGTCACGCTCAGTGCCCTCGTTCTCTAACGAGTACCTATACTTTCACTCTGGTATCTCCACACCGTAGACTCAAGACTCATCTACTAAAGAGAAGCGATTATACACCAACCTTCCGGGTCAATCACCATCCTCGTGATGATCCTATGGTCGGAAGCAATTTTATGAGTTAATAATGAATATTCATGTCTTAAATTTTCAACTCTTGAAAATATGAATTATCATTACCATCAACTCAAAGGATGTATCACAGACACTAAATACACATATGTGATAGAAAATAACCCATTTATTGATATTAGTCAAAATTATAATTTTGCCCCTAGAAGTGTATTACAAGTGTCAGCCAATTCTGGCTTCTAGGGCACATATATCTAACAATCTCCCACTTGTCCTAATGCTAATTGGCTACAAGTTTAAGTCCCATCTTCTCAAGGTGGGCTTCGAACTTCTGCTGGCCCAACGGCTTTGTAAGTGGGTCTGCCACATTATCTGCGGAGTCGACTCTCTTGACCTCGACGTAACCCTTCTTGAGGTAATCGTAGATGAGGTGATATCCCCACTTGGAACTCTTCCAGCTGACAGCATCACCATTGCACACAAACAGACTCCTAGATGTCGACTTTCGATCATCTATATCAGACATGAAATCCGAGTCTGTGTATCCCTGGACTTGGAGTTCTCCGTTATCAAAGACCAACATCATATCCTTAGTTCTTCTTAAGTACTTAAGGATACATTTCATAGAAGTCCAGTGTTCTTCATCTGGATTTGACTGATTCTGCTTATGACACTCACAGCATGAGCTATATCAGGTCGTGTACATAGCATGGCATACATGAGGCTCCCTATTGCAGAAGCATAAGGAATCTTACTCATGCGTTCTATTTCCTCAGGTGTGCTAGGGCACATCTTCTTGGAAAGATGAATACCATGTCTGAAGGGTATTAATCCCCTCTTAGAGTTTTCCATACTAGACCGCTTTAGTACTTTCTCTATGTACATCTTCTGTGAAAGTCCTAGCATCCTATTCGGTCTATCCCTATAGACCTTAATTCCTAGAATAAATGATGCTTCACCTAGGTCTTTCATGGAGAATTTCTTGGACAACCACATTTTGACTGTCGTCAACATGGGAATATCATTCCCAATAAGGAGGATATCATCCATGTACAATACGAGGAAGATAACAACGCTCCTACTGACCTTTTTGAAAACACACGGTTCCTCATTATTTTTGATGAAACCAAACTTTTTGATCACATCATTGAAATGAGTGTTCCAGCTCCGAGATGCTTGCTTAAGTCCATATATGGACCTTTGCAACTTGCAAACCTTGTGATCAGTATCACTGGATGTGAAACCTAGCGACTGTTCCATATAAATATCTTCCTCAAGATGTCCACTTAGGAATGCCGTTTTCACGTCCATTTGCCATATTTCATAATCGAAATAGGCTGCAACGGCAAGCAATGTGCGGATGGATTTCAGCATAGCCACTAGGAAAAAGGTATCCTGATAGTCAATGCCTTCGCGTTGACTATAACCTTTTGCCACTAGTCTAGCCTTGAATGTCTCCACATTTCCATCTGCACCAATCTTTCTCTTGAAGATCAATTTACACCCAATAGGTACTATACCTTCTGGTGGATCTACCAAGGTCCAGACTTGGTTTGAGTGCATTGAGTCAAGTTTTGACTGCATTGCCTCTAGCCATTTCTCCGAGTCGATATCTGATATTGCCTCATTATAGATTTTTGGATCATCACCATGAGCACCATTACCTATGAGGAACATTTCCTCTACTTCCTCTGAAATAATACCTAAGTATCTCTCAGGGGGACGGAAAACTCTTTTCGATCTACGAGGTGGAGGAGGTAGTGTTCTTATTGGCTCAACCTGATTTGGTTCCAATTGGTCCTTAGCTCGTTCCACTTGTGAGACTTTCTCATCAAGCTTGATCTATTTTCTAATGCCGCTGTCTTGAATAAACTATTTTTTAGAAATATGGCATGTCGACTCACAATCACATTGTGGTCTTCTGGAATGTAGAAATAGTATCCTAATGACTCTTTAGGATATCCTATGAATCGAGCTCTAAAGAACCTAAACTCTAATTTGTCCGCTTATTGTCTTTTGACATGAGCCGGACAACCCCAAATTCTGAGATGACTCAGACTTGGTTTCTTACCATGCCATATCTCATACGGTGTGGTAGGAATGGTTTTAGAGGGAACCCTATTCAGTAGATAGATTGAAGTTAACAATGAGTGTCCCCAAAGGAAATCAGGGAGGTCTGTGAAGCTCATCATGGATCGAACCATATCCAATAGAGTCCGATTTCTCCGTTCTAAAACCCCGTTGAGTTGAGGTATTCCTGGCGGAGTCCATTGAGATACTATGCCATTTTTCTTGAGATAGTCTAGGAATTCCCAGCTAAGGTATTCACCTCCTCGATCTGATCGAAGAACCTTAATGGGTTTTCCTATTTGTTTTTCTACTTCATGTCTGAATTCTTTGAACTTTTCAAAAGCTTCAGACTTATGTCTCATAAGATACACATATCCATACCTAGACAGATCATTGATAAAGATAATGAAGTAGACAAAATTGCCTCTAGCCGGCACATCAAATGGGCCGAACAAATCAGTATGTACTAGGGCAAGGAGATCTGTGGCCCTCTCCCTATGTCCAACAAAAGGGAGTTTGGTCATTTTGCCTTGAAGGCAGGATTCGCAAGTTGGATATGACTCGAAAGTCAATGGACTCAATAGCCCATTTTTCTCCAATTTGTTGATCCTATCTTCTGCTATATGACCTAATCTTAAGTGCCATAGATATCTATCGTTTGGACTATCCCTAGGTCGTTTGGCATTCATGTTTTGCTCGATGGTTAGAATAGGTACATCAATATGTAGCTGATAAAGACCATTAATAAGGAAACCATTTGCAATTTTATTTCTTTCATAAAGAATGTTACAATGGTCCTTAAAGAAGGTGATCACATAACCTTCTTGTGCTAAGCATGAAATAGAAATCAAATTCCTGCTAGTTGCAGGCACAAAATAATAGTCTTTCAAAACTAAGTCTAAACTAGATGGTAATCAAAGAGGATATGTTCCCACAGCTACTGCAGTAACTCTTGCTCCATTATCGACGCGTAGGATCATGTCTCCATCCCTCAGCCTCCTGCTATCCTCAAGACCCTGTATAGAAGTGCACAGATGAGCACTAGAACCAGAGTCAAGCACCCAACTAGATGCAGAAGAAATTGTAAGGTTAGACTCAATAACGAGCATACCTCCAGAAGGACCTTCCTTCTTGTTCTTCAGGGTGGCCAGGTAAGTAGGGCAGTTCCGCTTCCAATGGCCATCGCTGTTGCAATGGAAACACTTTTTTTTGACAGCGGCTTTCATCTTCGGCTCTGCCTTCTTCTTCTTTGTTCCTTCCACCTTTTGCTTTTTTACAGACTTCTTTTTCTTTCCATAAGACTTTCTTTTGGAAGAAGTCCGTTCCATAGCAAGAACTGAGCCTTTAGAACCTTTCATAGAAAGCTCAGCGATAACCAGCATATTCATTAATTCGACCAAGGAATTCTGAAGTTTATGCATGTGGTAATTCATGATGAATTGCCCATATGCATCAGTCAAGGATTGCAGAATAATATCATTCTGCAGGTCCAAGTCTAACTTCACACCGTGCTTCTCAAGCTCTTTTATGTCCTTGGACTGACTGCCCATCATGCATTTTAGCCTTAAAAAGTTGTTTCGTAACTTGATATTTGGCTGCGTGACTCTGTTCACCAAACATCTCCTGTAGGTGAGCCAACATTTGGCGAGCAGTCCCGATATCTTCATGTTGGCGCTAGAGCTCATCAGACATCGAGCCCAACATGTAATATCTGGCCTTATTATCTTCGTCTATCCATTTCTCCAGAGACGCTCTCTGTTCAATAGATGGACGCGCTGGTAAGGTGGGAGGGTCCTGGTCCAGTACATGGGTTAACTTCTCGAAACCCAAAACTATTTTGTAGTTTCTGAGCCAATCTTTATAATTGGGTCCAGTCAATCTATGTGTGTCCAGGATACATGCCAATGGGTTGGATGCAGACATTTTTCTGTAGAGAGTCAAAAGATTTCTAGTTAGATACTTGTAATTTGACTTGACCAATTTGTTTTAGGATTTTATTTTTAAATAAATTAGCTCCAGACTATTTTCTCGGATCCCTACACTCCTCTTATAGAGATGCGAAAATCTCCACGATTAATGATTTCTAGTGGGTGGTGCGGTCTCACCAACTGACTCATACCTCACCTAACAGTTATTGGTGATGGTTAGCCAATGAGTGAACAATCTTTGTTCAATGATTCTCTAATCATGGTGCACCAAACTTGGTCTCTAATTCATGAATCTCACCGTATCTCAGAATATTGATCCACTCCTTAGTTAAGTCAGACCCACCATTTGCATAGACTGAGTTCCTAATTGAGTCTCTCATCGTATCCAAAATATTGAGCCCAACTCATCCTCCAGCCCATAGTATCCAATGCCTAATAGACATGGTTGCATCTTCCTGGTGCAACTGAGCCACTGTATCCAGTCGAGAACAATTAACCCCAAGAAGGGCCCGCACATCTACAATGGTGGAAGACCTCAGACTTAATCTTTTCTTAGGAAGAATTAATTTAGATCTCATTAAACTAGACTTGGCTTAGTCATAACAATTATGACTAACCTAGTGGCATGGATTAGCTCGGATTATTGACCACCTCAGATCAGAATTGTGTCAACAGATATGGCCAGGTAAGTGAGATCGGTGGAAGGAATATGCATTAACTCGTACAAGAACGCATTCAGGTCGAGTAGCTTCAATTAAAAATCAGTCGGTCGTATGTGCCAAACTTACCTTAGACACCAAATTGTTTGAGCCAGAACCAATTGGGTTAGCCTACATTGTAGGTAATGCACATATCAGATATCGACTCCGAGAAATGGGTAGAGGCAATGCAGTCAAAAATTGACTCGATGCACTCAAACCAAGTTTGGACTATGGTAGATCCACTAGAAGGTATAGTACCTATTGGGTGTAAATGGATCTACAAGAGAAAGATTGGTGCAGATGGAAATTTGGAGACATTCAAAGCTAGATTAATGATAAAAAGGATATAGTCAACGTGAAGGCATTGGCTATCAGGATACCTTTTCGTTAGTAGCTATTCGAAAATCCATTCGTACATTGCTTATTGTTCCAGCCTATTTCGATTATGAAATATGTCAAATGAACGTGAAAATGATATTTTTAAATGGATATCTTGAGGAAGATATCTGTATGGAACAACCGTTAGGTTTTACATCTAGTGATACTGATCACAAGGTATGCAAGCTGCAAAGATCCATATATGGACTTAAGCAAGCATCTTGGAGCTGGAATATTCATTTCAATGATGTGATCAAATTATTTGATTTCATCAAGAACGAGGAGGAACCATGTATTTTCAAAAAGATCAGTGGGATTACTATTATCTTCCTCGTATTGTACGTGGATGATATCCTCCTTATTGAGAATGATGTTCCCATGTTGATCATAGTTAAAATGTAGTTATCCAAAGAATTCTCCATGAAAAACCTAGGAGAAGTATCCTTTATTCTAAGAATTAAGATCTATAGAGATAGACCAAATAGGATGCTAGGACTTTCGCAGAAGATGTACATAGAAGAAGTGCTAAAGAGGTTTAGCATGAAAAACTCTAAGAGGGGTTTGGTACCCTTCAGACATGGCATTCATCTTTTCAAGAAGATGTGCCCTAGCACACCTGAGGAAATAGGATACATGAGCAAGATCCCTTATGCTTCAGCAATAGGGAGCCTCACGTATGCCATGTTATGTACATGACCTGATATAGCCCATGCTGTGAGTGTCACGAGCATATATTTATCGAATTCAGATGAAGAACACTGAACTTCTATGAAATGTATTCTTAAGTACTTAAGAAGAACTAAGGATATGTTGTTGGTTTTTGAAAATAGAGAACTCCAAGTCCAGGGATATATAGACTCAAATTTTATGATCGATGTAGATGATCGAAAGTCGACATCTAGGAATTTGTTTGTGTGTAATGGTGGAGCTGTCAGTTGGAAGAGTTCCAAGCCGACAGTGATAGCAGATTTCACCATGAAAGTAGAATACATTGCTGCATCAGAAGCTATGAAGGTGGCAATATGGTACAAGAAGTTTGCCATAGAGATCGAAGTGATGCCATTAGATGCCATTCTTCTATACTGCGACAACAATGGTGCCATAGCCCTTAATAAGGAGTTGAGGTCTCACTAAAAATTCAAGCACATCGATTGGCGATACCACCTCATCCGTGATTACCTCGAGAAGGGTTACGTTGAGGTCAAGAGAGTTGACTCCCCAGACAATGCGATGAATCCACTCACAAAGCCATTGGGCTAGCTGAAGATTGAAGCCCACCTTGAAAAGATGGGACTTAGATTTGTATCCAATTAGCTTTAGGTGAAGTAAAAGTTTGTTAGATATGTGTGCCCTAGAAGCCAGAATTGGCTGACACTTATAATACACTTTTAGGAGCAAAATTATAATTTTGACTATAAATAATAAAATAAAATATTTTCTATCACAAATGTGTATTTAGTGTCTGTGATACATCCCTTAAGTTAATAGTAATGATAATTCATATTTTTAAGAGTTGAAAATTTAAGACATGAATTTTCATTATTAAGTCATAAAATGCTTCCGACCGTAGGATCATCATGAGGATGGTGATTGATCCAGAAGATTGGTGTACAACCGCTTTTTTATAGTAGATGAGTCTTGAGTCTATGATGTAGAGATACCAAAGTGAGAGTACAGGTACTCGTTAGAGAACGAGGGTGCTGAGCGTTACCATCTCGAGCAGTCATAAGGAAGTCTACCTTCTCGTCGATGACTGGCTCGAAGCTATAGTGGTGTGTCTAATTCTTTGACCTAAGGTACATCAGCAATTCACCTTGAGGGTGTTATAGTTTGACTATACCATGACTCGGTCTCTTAGCCATTCGAAATCCTGAGGTGTATGTTGGCTATAGCATGTTCATTGTTGAAATTGGATTGCACCAAGAGGGAATCTATCTACCTCAGTAGATGAGGAGCAGCTCTATGATGATCATGAGAATCAAGTCTATAAGCTCATGGCCATGGCAGAGAGTGAAATAATAGAAAAAGTTTCTATTAAGATTTTCACATCAGAGTTGAATCAAATGATTAAATCATATGACAAAAATTAGGGTTTGACATGTTCACCTTAATCCTAATCTAATCGGGGCTCAAAATAGAAGAAATTAATCACACAGGTAGCTGCTCTGAGAGGTTCATTTTCAGTTTTGATGGATTGCCACCATATACTACTAGGTGTCACTGATGGATTTTGGGAGTAACTAGAATGATTTGGATGATCGATCATTCCAATTATTTGAATCAAAAAAGTTCTGATCCATCCGAAGGTGTTTCGATGATGTCGATGATAGAGATCGTGACATATCCCATTACCATACAAAACTGAACCCAATAGGATCACACAAATAAGGGTTTGGATCTAGATATCATCAATTGAACTAACCTAGTTCAATTGATTTGAATTAGATTCAATTAGGTTCAAGAAAATCATGCTAGCATATGATTGAGCCTAACATTCTCCTTCTACAATCATTAAAAGTTATCTCGACTGAGCTATATGAGTTTGTGCTCACTCAGGTATCTTTACTTGGTCTGACTGGAGCTTGTCCAGATCAAAAAAGGGTTGTCTTAATTTATAAGATAAATTTGAGACAACACCTACCATTTTTCGTCACCTACTAATTCTTATCTTTTGACTTTGGTCAAACGTTGACCTTTGACACTTAGACATCTGTCCATGTGTCATGCACCCATAGAAGATTTATTTTGGACCAGTCAACCTACTAAAAAATAGGTGGATCGGGGATGCATGCCTAGGGAGACGTGCACCCATGGATAGAGGTGCCTAGAGTCCCATACAGATGGGACTCTAGTTACTTCGGGGTATCTACTTAGGTGGCACCAAGGAATAGACTTTGACCAGTCTTAGGTGCCATCTAAGGATGATTAAGAGGGGCTCTCATCTAATTGGATAATGTGATATCATCCCACCAATCAAATTTAGATCTGATTGCATGAAGCGACATGATTGGCCGAGATGATCTGGCACTACATGACGTAGCAGGGTCTATAAAAATCCTGTTTGCACCAAGCTTTAGTGAAGATCTCCAATAGCCCAAGCCATAAGGCTGCCCCTCTCCCTCCTCCATGCCATCTTTAGGTCCCCTCTCTCCTCTCCATGCCTAATGGGATTTGGGCTCCAGTTTGGTACAATCCAGGCAAGAGAAAGGTGATGAGAAAGGAAGAAGGCAGCATTGCTGCAAGAGACGATATCCTATCTTCAAAAGGAGTTTTGAAGATTCTCCAAATCAAATCCAGACCTGATATTTGAAGAAGTGATAAAGAAGGAGAAGATCTCCAGATCCAGTCTGAGTTGATATCGGTAGAGGTCAGTCACTTGCATGGCTAGATCTAGAATCTCAGACAATCAGTCGGATCATCATAAGATAATCTGATTACCCAATAACAAGATATAAAATTAAATCTGATTTAATTTATTTTTATTTTATTCTATTAGATCTATCAAATTAAATCTAAAATATCTCAGATCTAGTTTGGATTCAAAAAAAATTTTTTTAAAATATTTCTCTTGATTTAATCTAGATCTGAATGAACCTGACCTGGGAAACTAGGTTTTTCCTTCAACGAGGTCCTCCATAGACTCGCCCTGCTCCTTGGCAAGATCGTCATAGACATCTAGCCTATCAACAGGACAAAGGTTAGATTGGATGTTTTTCTATAGGGCAATGGAGTAACAGTGTCTTGCTAATGCCTGATCTTTCCTGATCTCTCCAATTTCATAGCTCATTGGAAACTTCACCTTTAGATAATAAGTTGACACCACTGCTCAGAGCGCATTCAAACCAGGTTAGCCAAGAATAGCATTGTAGGCAGATGGAGCCTTTATGACTAAAAAATTGACCTATGCCTTAACCAGCTTCGGGCATTATCCTGCAGTCGCACTCAATGTTATTATGCCCTCAACTGGCATGGCATCGTCAGTGAAGCCTACCAATGGAAAGTTCATAGGTCCCAAGTGGTTATTGAGTAAGAACATTTTTGAAAAAGCATCATAAAATAATACATCAGTAGAGCTTTCATTATCTACCAAAATGCGGTGTACATCATAGTTGGCAATGTTTAAAGAAATTACAGCCGCATCATTATGTGGAAATCTGACTCCTTAAGCATCTTCATCGGTGAAAGTAATGGGCTCTTCAGTTCTTCACCTCTTTTTGGGCTCGACTGACCCACTAGCCTCCCCTCGCTGAAGTCCCCCAGAGATGATGTTGATGATGCCAAGGGATGGCTGATCCACCTACTGCTCCTTCCTTTGCGGTTCTGGTTGCAGCAATGTCTTTGGCCGATCTTTTCGCCCTTCAGATTGACATCATAGGATTCGGTTAAGTCTGCCTCATCTGATTAGCTTCTCGATCTCATCTTAGAGCTAAATACATTCTTCGGTATCATGATCATGGTCACGATGATAGAGGTAGAACTTTTTTGGATTGCATCTGTTAGGATGGGAGTGCATCCTTTCGGACCTCGGTAGCTGCTCCTTAATCTCCATCAGCACTTGCATTTTTGGAGCATTGAGGGGGGCATAATTGTGGAACCTTCAGAGGGGGGAACCCCACCACACCCTTCTATCGGGGCTTTCCTGCTTTCGAGCTTGGAGAGGAGTTCGGACTCGCTTGCACTCAAAGGGGGTTCGGAAATGCGATCAAGTTTCACTTAACTTTACTTCCTCAGTGGGCCTGCCCGGCTCGTCGATTTGCCACTCTCCAATGGTTTCATTGTCCTTGGCCTTGAAGGCCTCTTTCGCTCGGGCATACCCTTCAGCCCGAGCTAGCATGTCAGCAAAATCCTTGAGGTACTTCTTCTCTAAGGAGAACAGCAAATTGTTCTTCTGAAGGTCATCCTTTAGCATGGCCATCACAATAGATTGGTCTACATTTCGGACCTCTAGCGCAATGGCATTGAATCGATTAACAAAATCTCAGATGGATTCTTCCTCCTGTTGCTTGATGTTGATGAGGGATTCCAAGCCCTGCCTGGGATGTCGGCTACTAACAAAATGAGCCACAAATTGATGGCTCATCTGATCAAAAGAGAAGATGGTATTTGGCTTGAGGATTGAGTATCAATTTTTGGTAGCTCCCTTCAGGGTGAATGGAAAGGCTCGGTAGAGAATGGTGTCTGGTGTGCCATGGAGTAGCATCATCATCCGAAAGGCCTCCAAGTGATCAACTAAATCGGAGGTCTTGTCATAGCTCTCGAATTAAGGGAGATTGAAGTTCGACGAGATTGGTTCCTACATGATGCATTGAGAGAAAGAAGGATCGATACAGATATCACTACCATCAGAGGGGGGAGCATGGTGGAGTTCCTCGATCTACCGGTTCATCTTTTATAGTTTTTGATCTAGATCTTGATCGTGGATTTCTAAGATCTTTTGGCCGAATGGGGGCAAAGATCCCTCAGGGGTAGAGTCATGATCAGAGTAGGGGCTCTCGGCTCTGTGCTTTTCTTTTTCGGAGGTCACCGATCGACTAGCCCAAGTCGGCCATCTCCAGATTGGATCATGGGGCTCTGGAAAAGCCTACTCTGATCGAATTGATGCCAGAGCCTATCGTTGCATGGCCTGCATCACCTCCATGAGATCACGAATCTACTGGACTAGCAGGTTGAACTTCTTCGCATCTACCATAGTTGTAGGTGGAGCTTAAGTTGTCAGAGCTGAAGCGAGAGTGGATAGATCTGGATGGGATCGGGCTGTAGAGGCCGTTGACTATCGGATTGAAGCTTTTCTGAAGACATTTTTTTTTTGAGGACTCTAGAGAAAAAGATGAGAGATTGTTGCTGAGCACTCCTTTAAGAACAAGAAAACCTCAGGAATAGAGGACCCTTTCTCTAGCGCCAATCCTATTAGTAAAAAATCTGATCATCATCGGAGAAGCACTAGAGTCGGAGAAGAAGAGATCACCATCGGTGAGTTGCAAAATAAGTCTCGTCCAGAGCCTGATGGATGGCTTCGGCAAGACCCTTCAATGATCAAGTCAGCTCTTTCGACCAACAGAAATGGAGTACTCAGTCAAGAGAGTTGCAGAGTATTGAGGAGAAGAAGAGAGCCTAGAGAAAATATATCTAGAGGGTCCCTTTTATAGACAGAGCCTGTAACAAATTAATAGTGACAGCCATAACTATCAGGTAGTGGGCCGCTCGGGGCCATGTGGAGTTTGTTATGGAGGATAGTGTCTATTATCGTGAGGTACCAATCCATTTGAGATTTGATAGTCAATGTTCGGAGGAGTAGGCATCGATTGGTGATGGCCTTTGAGCTATATCAATTATAGAGGAGTTCAGACTCCTCTAAAGTAGTCTGGATGTGGGTCGGTTCATATCGTGCCCGAGGCTGAATTTGTGTAGAAGAAGAGACTCTTCTGGAATTAGAAAGTAGATCTACTGGAGAGATCTGCGCGCAGCTCTTCTGGAGGAGAAACCCGAGGAAGAATTTGCCTGACAGAGGAACCCAACTACTAGGAAGAATCCTGGAAGAAGTTCGCCTATTGGAGGAGTCCGAAAGGAATTTGCCTGTTGGGGGAGTCCAAAAAAAGTTTGGCTATTGGAGTTTGGAAGGAGTTTGTCTGTTGGAGAAATTCGAAAGGAGTTCAGCTGCTAGAGGAGTTCGGCCATTCCAGAATGATTCAGAGCTTGAATATTCCTACGGGTTGAGGTTCAGTTTCTATAACCACAATCAGACGAAACTAATTTAGTCAAAATCTTAGCCGAACTTCGGTAGAAGTGTATTTATCCCCAATGCGTTATATTATTTATAATTTAATGTGATTAATTCAACTCTTCCACTATAATTTTTAAAAAAAAAATCAAAAGCTAACCCTAGAACCCTAGATCTGGTTGCTTCAATTGGTATCAGAGCATAGGTTATTTTATTACATGATTTATGCATGATTAGATTATATTTTTAGATTAGATTTAATTTATAATCTGATGATTAAATTTAAAAATAAAATTTTAGATTGCACGCACTGTAAGGTTGTCCTGCTGCAAGATTTATCTCTTATAGTGGAGAGGTTGTCCTAGTGCGTGCGGATCTAAAATCCTAATCATAAAATTTTAGATTAGATCTAAGAGATTTTATGATATAATTAAAAAATTTTAATCTAATTTTTATCATCATAAATATATTAGATCTGATCTAAAATGATTTATGATTGATTAGAATTGAAATATTTTCAATTTCATGAGCATATTTAGATTAGATCTAAAATATTTTTTATGTTTGTTATATGTGCATATTGATTATGAATCAAACATGCAATTGGTTGGTAGAACTATATTATAAAAGCCTTTTACAAACATAAAAATTATTTTCAAAATATCGAATCCCAACTCTCAGTCTAAAACTTAATTAAAAATTAAGAATTGATTAATTAGGATATAGGATTGTGAATTAAAGATCCTAAGACATAAATCATAATACATTGGGTTAATGGATTAGTAAAAATTAGGTCCATTAATTGGGTTAGATCTAAGGTTAAATTAAATAATGAACTTAATTAGAGAATTGACTAAATCTAATCAATAGTTATCTTAGATTAGGTCAAGGATTCTCTAGATTAATTACAATAGTTGTAGTTGGTCAAGTCCATGTCTTTCATGAGAACTAAGATGGACTTGATTCTTGGCTATGTGGTCGAACCCAAAATTACTTGGTCAAATTGAAACTAATTAACCGAATGGTATCTACGATAAGTTTGGCAGTTTAACCAATGGTTTTTAATTGGGAGTTACTCACGTTGATTCGATCTTTGATGAGTTAATGGGATATCCCTTCCACTGACCTCACTTACTAGGCCATCCTGGTAAATTAAATTTTGATTAGATCACTTGGTGATTTGGGCTATCAATTAGGTAAATCAGTGTGACTGATTTAGGTGCTTCTAATGCTGATTTGAATTAGATCTTTTTTTGAAATCAGTGGGAGGATTGAATTTGATTGGCTCATTCTCTCTATTTTTAAATCAAATCAATTAAATTCTCTAAAATTATTAGGTTTCTAAAAATAAAATAGTTATGGTGATAACTAGATCATAGCCGCCCATTAAGTGGATAATAATGGTCCATTAGTTGGATAATCACTGGAGGTCCGTAGGCCTGGTGCTTATCCGTTAATGGAATTATTATTCATAATATAATTTCTTAGCCGCATTTCTCTAAATGGTGGTTAGATTGACCAACCATAGTTGAGCTTAATCATTTATTAGTTAGATGGATCAAGTATGATCATGTCAATGGTTGGACTAAATCGGAACTTTCAGTGGAGGCCCTAGCCTACTGAAAAGATACCTGAGGCAAAATTAAATTACTAAAAATTATTGAAGAAATAATTAGTTATGAATCTATCCTTAGATGTACATGGATTGACCAACCATAGTTGGACTTGTATGCAGTCTATGTGGATTCTAGTACCTACTAAGAAATTAGGATAATTCCTCAAATTGGAGGTAGAAACTATCAATTCAAATAAAATAGTAGGAGAATCTTTTGATTAAAGTCTAAATCTTAAGGATTAATAAATCATTTACTAATTAGGCTTTTGATTCTTCTTTATGCAGTTAAATACAAACCATTGTTATTTCATTCATTGTTAGACAGTGATAAACTTATCAGATCCAACTTTGATAATAAGTACCAAAAGTTGAATGTTGTTCAGTAGTACGAAGTGGTTTATGCTGGAGCCTCTATATCCAGTTTAAACAAAAGGTCCAAGATTAACCTAGATCAGGTAGAGTGCCTCTACTATAAGGAGTAGGGCATTGGAAGAGGAACTATCCTCAGTATCTTGCTTCCCATAATCCTAATAGGCTGAATAAGAGAAAAGAGCAAGAAGTTGCTAATCAAGGATGTTATATGATAACACCTTATAATTTCTCTATTTGTGATACTACTACCTAAGTATTGGATACCGAAAGTCCAGTCCATATTTGCAATACATTGCAAGAACTTCAAATTAGTAAAAAATTTAAAAATAATGAGCGATTGTTGAATGTTGGAGATGGAAGGTGTTGTGGTATCAACTCGCTTTGATACCAAACTATTGGGATATCAGCTACTCTGATATCACTTATTAAGGATCTAGTACTAAATTATTATGGTAGGAAGAAGAAAAAAATAAAATAAGAAAATAATTAAGTACGTGGATCAGCTAAAGGTTGGCCTTCATAAGGCATGCAAAGCTTCATTATAAAAGAGAACAATAGGTACATGAGGAGAACACTCACTCGCAACTTGCCATACATAAATCTCTCTCAACTAGAAGCTACTCTCATAAAAGCTCTCTCAAAATTCCAAGGAGACCTATAGAAGCTACAAGATGCTCTGCCCTCACAGCCTCCATGCCGGATGCTATGCACCTATTGCTTCTCTCTCTTATGGGCTGCACATACTCGATGCTCTACCAAGCTTCTCTCAATGGCTGCTTGAGTCTTTTCTACGTGCCTCTCATGCCACACACACCACTCCTTTTGCTCCACAGCATCTCAGCCCTTTAAATAGGATGAGAATCCTCTTCTCAGTAGTTCACAGGAGTCCTAATAGGGCTCATTCTCCTAATATGAGTCGAACATGTTCTTGATGGAGTCTTGAAATATTTTTTGACCTTCAGATTATGACTGCAACCCTCCATGGCCACTAAATCCTATGGTCCACATGCAACTCCCGTAAACTCCTTGGATTAATCATAATTCGAGTCCAAATAGAGAAGACCCCATCGTGTTCTATTCGCCTCCATCGAGCTGGCTCGGTCAGGGGTTGAGCCGACTCGACTATGTCTTGTCTAGACTTCTACTGTCTATCTGCCTAAGAGAGCCAGCTCGATGGTGGTTCGAGCCAACTCAATCTCAATCCGAGTCGGCTCAATTACGTATCAGAGCTGATCCGACTGCTATGCTAAAAACTGATTTGCTTCTTACTGTGGATCAAATTTGAGGCATCAAATTCTAAAAATCTCCATCTCGACTCAACATTCATCCTCTATCTGACTTTGAGAGCTTGTGATCCATCTCATCCCTATGCACTGGGGCACGCCTACTGATCATGGATGGGCAAATGTGGGAGTCAAGCCAGGCCGCTCGATCCCACCTCAGTCATGGGCTATGTTCACCTTGACCAAAGACTTGCTCGGAGAATTCTCCTGTAGTAATAAGAACTTCACTCTACGACATTGCCTCTCATCCTTTCGAGTCTTCCATCTCATGTTTGATCCATCTCCACATAGAGCTCTACCTTACACTGGGCTCCCTCTGGCTCCCGAAGCTCCATCTCTCACTAGGCTTCCTACTAGATAGTAATATCCTCTTTTTTTCTTCTTGTCCTCCAATATCATCCTATCGCCATGCATGACCTTTAAGATTCCATCACCAACTACCCACCTATAGCCGTTTAAATCTGGTTTACTTAGTGAGATAAGATTCCATCTAAAATTGGATATGTATCGAACCTCTTTCAATCTTCTCACTGCACCATCACGTATCTTCCAGCTGACCATTCCGATGCCTCTAATCACACAGCTCGATCCATCCGATAGATAAATAGTACCATCACTGCTCTTTAGGGAGTCAAACTATTTCTTTCTGCAACAAACATAATATGTGCATGCAGAATCTAAAATCCACTATTGAAAAAAACTAGATACTTCATCAGATATCTCCAGAACATCATCCTCTAACTTGTTACTGACTATCGCTGTAGTAGCCCTCATCTAATCCTTGAGTTGTGTGCAATCTTTGACTCGATGTCCTAACTCGTCGCATCTGTAGCATCTGATCTTGCTAGGATCCCTTGTCTTAGACCTGGATCATCCTTCCCACGATCCTCTATCAGTCCATCTACTGCCTCCTGCTCTTCTAGAAACCACCAAAGCTGAGCTGCCGCCATCTAAGCTTAAAGTTGGGTTCTTCCTCTTGAGAACCTCATTTTAGAGTATCATTGCAATGACCTCATCCATCTAGATGGTGCTCTTTTTCACTAGAAGAGCAGTCACCAAGGACTTATATGAAGGGAGGAGCGATGCTAGCAAGACCACTATCCTGGTCTTCTCCTTAATTTTTTCGCCAATGCTGAGGAGGTCGGTGAGGATCTTCTAAAAATTGGATAGATGCTTCTGCACGCTTTGACCTTCATCCATCCACAACTGGTAGAACTATCTCTAAAGAAATAGCATGTTGGTGAGCGACTTCATCATGTACAACTTCTCGAGCTTCGACCACAGTACCATTGGAGAAGTCTCACCAAGTACATGGATCACCACATCATCTGCTAGGTATAAGTGGATCATGCTCACCACCTGCATCTAGATCTGCTTTCAATCCTTCACCTCTATGGTAGCTGGCATCTCATCATACAAGAGAGCATCGATCAACCCATGTTGGATGAGGACATCCTTTATCCTTGCTTGCCATAAGGAGAAATTATCCTTCCCATAGAACCTATTGATCTCCATCATGATTGTACTTATCTTCTCTATTTTCTTCAATCTCTATCCACTACTACAATCTGCACTTCGGTACTATTTGGCTCTAATATCAATTATTATGGTATTTGATGTGTGCGAATCTATAGCTATGGCAAGTGCACCAGTCGATCAAGTAATAAAGTAAGTGAGTAGAGTATCATCCCTAAAAGATTGGAAAATAAGTACTGAAAAGCTCTTTCTTATACTTTATTTAGAAGACAGATTTATGAGAATAAAAAAAATAAAGAACAAAGTAAAAAAATAATTAAAAAGCAAGGAAATAGAGAGAGTGTAATTATTAAGATTTTAAACTTAAGAGCAATAGGTTACTAAGGCAATCGATTTATCAACTCAGTCAATACAATATTTAGATTATTAGGTTAATTTTATCTCATGTGATGGTGGAGTCTTCTAGTTTATTCACTATCCTTTGGTCCAGGCATAGTAAAACTATCAATATTTATTAATTACCCTTTGGTCTAGGTGTAATTTAAATAAATATCAATGCATTAAGTTTTGTGAATCCCTCTAATTAAAATATGCTACGTTCAAAGTGCACTAAAATTCATGCATGCCTATGAATTCTAATTCAATTCATAATACAAGGTATATAATCAAGAAGCAATAACATAGATGTACTTGGTCCGTATCATTTATGTTCATCAAATCAATTAGAAGATGGCTAGTAATCTAAAAGCATTAAGATCAGATTATATACTCCTTATGAATAAAATTTAAAATTAAAAATAAATCATATTGAATATTATATCAAAAGAGTGGCTACACCTTAGTCTTAGTAAAAGAAAATTTAGTTCATGATAACAAGTTCAAAAGTAATAAAAAATATAAAAAGCATGAAGAAATTAGACTGTTTATTAGCTGAAATTAGTTGTCTATTGCTCTTGGTGTAGAGAGCTCGATGAAGAAGAAAGTTGCTTTGTGTACCAACCTTCGAAAGAAGAAAAGAAGAGGAAAGAAAAATACCAAAAAAAACTCTTTCTCTTCTCTTCCTAAACACCTCTCTCTCTGTTCTCTTTATTTCTCCTTATTTTCTCTTTATTTTCAACTCTATATTTTTGTTCTCCCCCCTTCTCCTCAGCAATAGCAGGCAGCAGGCCTTTAAATAGGCTAATCCAGGTGGTCTTAGGTCGAAATTTCGTTGAAATCGGGTTTAAAACTCTCAAAATAACTCAAAAAGAGCCCTGGATCAATTCTGACCATTGGATGTTGATCAAATTGGCCAAAAACCACTCAAAAATCATTTTAAAAACCCAAATCAAGTCAGAATTCATTTGGACCATTTGATCAGCCTTGAAGATTGAATCTGGGCCATTAGATTGCGCCCAAAGAGGCCTCTAATTCTTAGTTTAAAATCGGTAATGCATCTCCATCGTTGGATCTCGATTGGAAGTTGCATCCGCCATTCATCAGCGCACAGATTTCCACCATTTGATCAAATCCCAGTGAATAGCTTCTATCGGATCAGGCAAAATTTTTAAAATACCCTCTATAGACCATGCGTGAGCCCGACGTTGCGTGGACCGCCACTTACTTCAGCCAAATGGAGCGCGCTTGTCCTCGTGAAATCTTCAAAATGCCCTCGCCTGGTTACTGTAGCGGTCCACCATGCATCGTAAAAAGTCCTGACGTCAGCATGGCGTAAGCTGGGCATCAGCGGGTGGTTAGTCTGAGCGCAGTCGAGCTGAACGGTCTGTTGAGCCAATTTGGATCGGACCGATCAAGTTTTTTTTTTTTTGAAATTCAATTTTAGACTCGTTTGAAGTCCGTTTTACTTGAAATTTATTTCATCTGATCTAAAAAAATAATATCTTCATATTGGTGATCTTCTTTCTTACATAAGATTAATAAAAATATTAATTTTTTAAAAATATATTAATTTATTAATAATTTAATACTTTTATTAGTGTATTTTTACCACTTATCACATCCTCCAACTTAGTCATTGCTAGTCCCTCAGCAATGCTTTATTTAGTACCATATTTCAATAAGATTATCCATGAAAAAGATAAATCTAGAGTTAAAGGTCAAAAAGTTTATAAAATATCACTAACTAAGCATTGAGCTACAGAAGCAATTTTATAGTCAGTATAATTAACAAGTTTCTTAGATTACATCAAAGATCTATAGCACTTATGTTCGTGATAACTAACTTAGCATTTCAGTGTTAATTTAAAGGATAAAAGTATCCTCTCTTATCATCTATTTTGGTTAATTTTCTATACATTCCCAATTTTATACTCATGAATTAAGGTAGCTTTCACACTACCTCTTTTTTTTCTTTTTATGTGTTGAGCATCCTGGCCTTCCCTCCACCGTTTTACATGAATTTCCACACTTGACCTAGTGTAGAGATTCAGTTACTAGGATTTGGGCAATCCATATATACTCTATCTTTTGCACTTTATTTTTAGGCAGGTAGCTCTTTTCTTAAATTTAAGTTTCTTTGATTAGAATGCATATTAATTATCAATTTTCAGTGATAATTGAATCCTCAATTGGCCTTATAATCGATACCTACTTTGCCTTATTAGTGTGCATGTGCAATTAGAAGTGCTAATAGTCTTTTGATGACCTAAGTAGGCTGCTAAAAGTCTGACTAACTAATCTACTTTTTTAACTTGTTACATTCATTAGCAGATACTTCTATCTTTTATCACTTGTCCAGTCTATCTTACTCAAGATTTTCTTCTTGACACATGATTTAAAAAGTTTTTTTTTTACCCCCCAACTTATTCTATATTGTCTCAAAGAAGAAAGAAAAAGTAAAGGTGCAATAAAAAATAGGAAGGAATACACCCGATTTGGTTCAAGTTCTTTGAAGCTTTGAAATTTAGCTTGAGCTTTTATTGATTTTTCTTTGCAAAATTGAAAATACACACCAAAGTAGTAAAAGAGAAATAATAAATTACTAAAAAATAAAAAAAATGATCAAAACTAAAGAGAAAAGAAACAACCTATCTAGTAAGTTCTGATTTATAGTCTTCAGCTTGACTTTGTTAAGACTCTAGGTTGGATCTTGTAATTGAAATGCTTCCTTCTCCTTCTCAAAACTTCCATCAATGTAATTTTTCAGCCTGTGACCATTTATCTTGAAGATACCTTTTGATTCATTAAAGATCTCTACTGCTCCATATAGAAATACCTTATTAATTGTATAAGGACCTGTCCATCTTGATTTTAGCTTTCCTAGAAATAAATGTAGCCGTGAACTATACAAGAGAACTTACTGTCCCTCATGGAGTTCTCTTTTTACAATATGGTTATCATGCCATTTCTTAGTACGTTCTTTGTAGATCCTGGTATTCTCATAGGCATGGTGGTGAAATTCGTCCATCTCATTCATTTGCATCAACCTGTTCTTTCTTGCATCTTGTATATCAAAGTTAAGAACTTTCATGGCCCAATATGCTTTATGTTCTAGCTCAATAGGGAGGTGGCATGCTTTTCCAAAGAGTAGCCTATATGGAGACATACCAATAGGTGTTTTATATGCAATCCTATATGCCCACAATGCATCATCTATCAAATAATGACTAGTCTTTCCTAGATGCACTTATAGTCTTTTCTAAAATTCTCTTTAATTCCCTATTAGACACCTCTACTTGACCACTGGTTTGTGGATGATATAGGGTAGCTATTTTATGAGTGACACCATATTTGCTTAATAGATTTTCAAATTGTTTATTACAAAAGTGTTTATCTCCATCACTAATGATTTCTCTAGGAGTGCCAAAATGTGTAAAAATATGCTTTTTCAAAAATTTGACAACTACCTTAGCATCATTAGTTGGAAAAGGTGCTACTTCTATCCATTTTAAAACATAATCTATAGCCACAAGTATATATTGATTTGAAAAAGAACTAGGAAAAGGTCCCATGAAATCAATACCCCAAACATCAAAAATTTCACACACAAGAATATTGTTTAAAGGCATTTCATGTCTCCTAGAGAGATTTTTAGTTCTTTGACAGTGGTCACATGAAGAGACATAAGTATGAGCATCTTTAAATAGAGAGGGTCAATAAAAACCTAATTGAAGAACCTTATAAGCTATTCTAGTTGGGCCAAAATGTCCTCCTACCTCTCGATCATGACAATGATGTAGAATTTTCTCCATTTTTTTCTCCGAAATGCATCTTCTAATGACCTGATCTGCACAACACTTATACAAGAAGGGTTCATCCCAAAAATAATATTTAACAATAGATAAGAACCTCTTCTTTTATTGAAAAGAAAGATCAAGTGGAAGAACCTTACCAACTAGGTAGTTAATAATATCAGCATACCATAAAAATATTCTACCTGATATAGCATAGAGGCGCTCATCTAAAAATTCTTCCTTGATAGGGCAAACATCTAATTCTTTCTCTGTGATATTTTTCAATCTGGAAAGGTGATCAGCAACTGAATTCTCTATGCCCTTCTTATCCTTAATCTCCAAATCATACTCTTGTAGCAAAAGAATCCATCTGATCAATCTGGATTTTGCATCTTTCTTGGTAAGAAGATACTTTAGAGTTGCATGGTTGGTGTATATAATAACTTTAGATAAAATAAGATAAGAATGAAATTTATCTAATGCAAATACTACTGCTAGGAGCTCCTTTTCTATGGTTGCATATTTTTGTTGGGCTTCAGTCAAAGTGCGGCTAGCATAGTATATAGTTTGAAAAATATTATCCTTTCTTTGACTGAGTACCGCTCCTATGGCTGTGTCACTAGCATCACACATCAACTCAAAAGGTAGGGACCAATCTGGTGCTACCACAATAGGTGTCGTGACCAGCTTCTCTTTGAGGGTATTGAATGCCTACAAACACTCATCAGAAAAATAAAAAGAGACATCTTTATATAATAATTTAGATAGAGGTTTAGAAATTAGAGAGAAGTCCTTTATAAATTAACGGTAAAATCCAGCATGCCCCAAAAAGCTCCTAATAGCCGTAACTAAGGTCGGTATGGATAACTTTTCGATCACCTCAAGCTTAGCTCTATCCACTTCAATACCTTTACATAAAATTTTGTGGCCTAATACTATGCCTTCTTGTACCATCAGATGACACTTCTTCTAATTTAAGACAAGATTAGTATCCTTACATCTTTGTAAAACAAGAGATAAGTTATGCAAGTATTTATCAAATGTGGATCCAAAGATAGAAAAATCATCCATAAATATTTTAAAAAAATTTTCAGTCATATCATAAAAAATAGCCATGCATCGTTGAAAAGTAGTTGGTGCATTACATAAACCAAATGGCATTCTTCTAAAAGCAAATGTACCATAAGGACATGTAAAAGTAGTTTTCTCTTGATCCTCAGGTGCTATGGTAATTTGATTATAACCAGAATATCCATCTAGAAAGCAGTAAAAATCATGTCCAGCTAACCTTTCTAACATCTGATCAATGAATGGAAGAGGATAATGATCTTTTCTAGTTGCATCATTTAATTTTCTATAATCCATACATACTCTCCATCCAGTAACAGTTCTAGTAGGAATTAATTCATTATTATCATTTTGAACTACAGTAATCCTACCTTTCTTAGGAACTACTTGAATAGGACTCATCCATGAACTATCGAAGATAGGATAAATAATACCTGCATCCAGTAGCTTGATTACCTCCTTTTTGACCACTTCTTGCATCTTAGGGTTGAGTCTTCTTTGGGGTTGGACCGTAGGCTCATAGTTGTCCTCCATGAGAATTTTGTGCATACAAATTGAGGGACTAATTCCTTTGATGTCTGCTATGGTCCATCCAAATGCCTTTTTGTGTTTCTTTAGCACTCTTAACAACTTTTCTTTCATTAAATCTATCAAAGAAGAAGAAATAATAATAGGTAAGTGCAATGAACCTTCTAAGAAAACATATTTTAAATGAGAAGGAAGAGGTTTAAGTTTAAGAGTAGATGGCTCTTCAATTAATGTCTTTGGAAAAGGAGTGGATGATCTTTCTAATTCTTCAAATCGTGGTTTGTATGTGCGTGGAATATATGGTCTGGCCTTTAACAATTTTATGCATTCTGTTTGCCATTCATCTTCAGCTGAACCCTCTTGTGATTAGACAATGCAAGCTTTAATAGGGTCCTCAAACCTATTTTCTAGAAAATACTCATATATTAAATTGTCAATATCATCTATATGAAAATAAGTTTGATTATCATTGGAATGTTTAATAACTTTAAAAACATTAAAAGTAACTTGTTCGTCTTAACTCTGAGAATTATTTTTTCTTGTTGAACATCTATTAAAGCTCCTCCAGTAGCTAAAAAAGGTCTCATAAGATAAGGGGTACATCATAATCTTCTTCCATATGAAGAATAATAAAATCAACAGAGAAAATAAACTTATTTACCTTTACTAAGACATCCTCCACTATACCTCTTAGATATTTGATAGATCTGTCGGCTAATTGAAGAGTAATAGTCGTAGGCTTCGGTTCTCCTAGACCTAGCTTTCTGAAAATAGAAAAAGATATGAGATTAATAGTTGCTCCTAAATCACATAAAACTTTATCAAAGCTACAATCACCAATAATGCAAGGGATAGTAAAACTTCCTAGATCTTTTACCTTCTATAGTAATTTATTTTGAAGTACTGCTGAGCATTCTTCATTCAAATTTATCCTCTCATGCTCCTTCAGCTTTTTCTTATTTGTTAGAATTTTTTTAAGAAACTTGACATACTTGGGCATTTGAGTGATAGTATCTACAAAAGAAATATTAATATATAAATTTTTTAAAATTTTAAAAGAATTAAAAAATTTCTTATTTGGTGCTGTATTTGTCTCTTTGGGAACGGTAGTGGCAGCATGTAGGACTTCACATTTGGATCGACAAACTATATACCTGGAGACCATCTACCTACTGGATGTTTTTGTGACTAACGAATTTTAGTTGATGGTTTCTTATTTGTAGTTGGCTCTTCAGTCTCTTTCTTTTGATGTGGCTCCTCTAGCTTTTTACCACTTCTTAGGGTGATAGTATTGACTTGCTCCCTTGGATTGGTCTTCATGTTGCTAGGTAAGGATCCCTGAGGTCTCTCGAAGATTATCTTAGCCATTTGGCCTATTTGCATCTTCAAGTTTTGAATTGCTGCTGTTTGGTGTTAGATATGTATGCCCTAGAAGCCAGAATTGGTTGACACTTGTAATATACTTCTAGGGGTAAAATTATAATTTTGACTATAAATAATAAAATAAATTATATTCTATCATAAATGTGTATTTAGTGTCTGTGATACATCCCTTGAGTTAATGATAATAATAATTCATATTTTCAAGAGTTGAAAATTTAAGACATGAATTTTCATTTATTAACTCATAAAATGCTCCTGACCGTAAAATCATCATGAGGATGGTGATTAATCTGGAAGGTTGGTGTACAATCGCTTCTTCATAGTAGATGAGTCTTGAGTCTACGGTGTAGAGACACCAAAGCGAGAGTATAGGTACTCATTAGAGAACGAGGGCACTGAGCGTGACCACCTCGAGCAGTCATAAGAAAGTCTACCTTCTCATCGATGACTGACTCGAAGCTACAGTGGTGTGTCTGGTTCTTTGATCTGAGGTGCATCGATAGTTCATCTTGAGGATATTATAGTTTGACTACACCATGACTCAGTCTTCTAACCATTCGAAATTCTGAGGTGTATGTTGGCTATAACATGTTCATTGTAGGAATTGGATTGCACCAAAAGGAAATCTATCTACCTCGGTAGAAGAGGAGCAGCCCTATGATGATCATGAGAATCAAGTCCATAAGTCCATGGCCATGGTAGAGAGTGAAATAATAGAAAGAGTTTCTATTAAGGTTTTCACATTGGACTTGAATCGAATGATTAAATCATATGATAGAAGTTAGGGTTTGACGAGTTCACGTTAATCCTAATCTGATCGGAGCTTAAGATAGAAGAACTTAATCACACAAGTAACTACACCGAGAGATTCATTTTCAATTTTGATGGATTTCCATCATATACTGTTAGGTATCACTGGTGGATTTTGAAAGCAATTGGAATGATTTAGATGATCAATCATTCTAGTTGTCTGAATTAGAAGAGTTCTGATCCATCGAAAGAAGTTTCGATGATGTTGATGATGGAGATCATGATATATCCCATTATCATATAGAACTGAATCTAACTGGATCATACAAACAAGTGTTTGGATCTGGATATCATCAATTGGACTAATCCAGTTCAATTGATTTGAGTTAGATTCAATTAGGTTCAAGAAAATCATGCTAGCATACGATTGAACCTAACATTCTCCTTTTATTATCATTAAAAGTTATCTCGACTGAGCCAAATGAGTTTGTGCTCACCCAGGTACATTTACATGGTTTGACTAGAGCTTGTCCAGATTAGAAAAGGGTTGTCTTAATTTATGAGTTAAATTTGAGATAAAACCTGCCATTTTCCGTCACCTGCTAATTCTTGTCTTTGACTTTGGTCAAACATTGATCTTTGACCCCTGGACATCTGCCCATGTGTCATGTACTTATTGGAGAGTAGATAAGGGCTTGTCCCCTTACTAAAATTTGGAAAGGAGGGAGCACATGCCTAGGATGGCGTGCGCCCATGGATAGGGATGCCTGGAGTCCCATATGGATGGGACTCCAGGTTGCTTCTTGGATTCTACTTAGGTGATCCTTACCTATAGACTTTGACCAATCTTAGGCACCATCTAATGATGAATTTATGGGACTCTCATCTGATTGGATCATGTGAAGTCATTCCATCAATCAAATTTAGATCTGATTGCATGAAGCAATGCGATTGGCCGGGATGATGTGGCACTGCACGGCGTAGCAGGGTCTATAAATAAACCCTGTCTGTGCCCAACTTTCATAAGAGTTTCTCTTAGACCATGTTCCAAGGCTGCCCCTCTCTCTCCTCCATGCCATCTTCTAATCCTCTCTCTCCTCTCCATGCCCAAGGAAAGTTAGGCTCCAGTTTGGTGCGATCCAAGTAAGAAAGAGCAGACGAGAAAGGAAGAAGGCAGCACTGCTACAAAGACGACTGCTGATCTTCAGAGGGAGTTTAGAAGATCCTGTAAATTAGATCTAGATTTAATTTTTGGAGAAGTGATAAATAAGGAGAAGATCTCTAGATCTAACCTAAGTGGATACCGGTAGAGGCTATATCCAGAACCTCAGGCAATCAGCAGGATCATCAACGGATAATCTGATTACCCACATCAAGGTATAATTAAATCAGATTTAATTTTTTCTTTATTTTTATTTATTAGATCTATAAAATTAAATTTGAAATATCTCATATCTGATATGGATGCTTAAGAAAAATTTTTGAAATATCTCTCTTGACCCGATCAGATCTGGACGAATCTGATCCAAAAAATCAGGTTTTTTCCTTCAATTGGTATCAGAGCCAGGTTCAATAAAAATTATTTAGATTTGATTTTTAATTTATTTTAATCTAATAATTAGTGATTTTAGATGTCACATGGGATATGATTTTATCTAAAATAAAAAAAAATTAAAATTAAATAATATAGATCTAAGTTCTATAATATGCATGACTAGTTATAAAATAGAATAGTTCTATACATAGTCTTATATAATCATGATTTATTTTAATTAAATTATTATTTTATATATATTTATTTTCTATTTTTTGATGATTATAAATATTATAATAATATAAAAAAAATAAAAAATAAAATTATTTAATTTTTTAGATCATATGAGATATGATAAATGCATGTCTGGACTAGTTGTAGAATAGTTCTACATAGTTGTCTAGATTAGAATTTATTTTGATGTGATTAATTTAAATCTAATTTTTTAGATAATTATAAAATAATTTAGATCTGAAAAACATGCATGCATAATACATGAGATGTATACAAAATATGTATTAAGTTAGATCAAATTTTATATATGAGATATATGATGTAGATCTAACTAATTTTATAGATTTATATTTCTGATTAAGGTGTTTCCCTTAGCTGTCCGATTATAAGAATAAAGTAGGATTTAAATGCCTTCTTCTTTCATTCGATGGGGTGTTCTTATGATGTGTAGGGATGCTATGCGTTCGTCCTTAATCAGAAATCAAGAACTTACTTTTTACAAAACTCTAGATCCTGAAATCCTAAGATTTTATTTATATATTTTATTTATGAACCATTAACTTAATTAAGAATTAAGATTATCAAATATTAATTAGGTCTAAAATTAAGAATTTCATATCTAAGATATGTTCATAATATTGGATTCGGGCTTGGATAGCTCAATTAGGTCTAAGCGGTTGATCAAACTGAATCAAGAGTTAGTTAGATGGAATCAAAAGTGCTTAAATTGACCAGTCTAATAGGATTAAGTCTAGGTCAAGATCGAGTCACGTGAGTGATCAATCAAGCTAAGACCTAATTAGACTTAGTGGTTAGAGTTTGGATTGTAGGCTAACCTGATTGGTTCTGGCTCAACAATTTGGTGTCTAAGGTAAGTCTGGCAGATACGACCGACTGGTTTTTAATTGGGAGCTACTAGACTCAAATACATTCTTGTTGAGTTAATGGCATATCCCTTCCACCGGTCTCACTTACCTGACCATGTTTGTTGGCTCAATTCTAATCTGAGGTGGTCAATAATCCGAGCTAACCCAGGCCACTAGGTTAGTTATAATGGTTATAACTATGTCAAGTTTAGTTTAATGAGACCTAAATCAAATCTCTCTAAGAAAAGATTAAGTCTAAGGTCTTCCACCATTGTAGATGTACGGACCCTTCCCGGGGTTGATTGTTCTCGACTGGTTACAGTGGTTCAGTTGCATCGAAAAGATGCAATCATATCTATTAGGCATTGGATGCTACGGGCTGAAGGATGGATTGGGCTCAATATTTTGGATATGGTGAGAGACTGAATTAGGAATCCAATCTGTGCAAATGGTGGGTCCGACTTAACTAAGAAATGGATCAATATTTCAGGCACGGTGAGATTCATGAATTAGAGATCAAGTTTGGGTGCACCATGATTAGAGAATCATTGAATAAGAGTTGTTCACTCATTGGCTAACCCATCACCAATAACTGTTTGGTGAGGTGATGAGTCAGTTGGTGGGACCGTACCACCCACTAGAAATCATTAATCATGAAGATTTTTTCATCTCTATAGAGGGAGTATAGGGATCCAAAAAAATAGTGGGAGCTAATTTATTTAAAAATAAAATTTTTAAATAAATTGGTTAAATCTTAATTACAAAATCTAACTAGAAACATTGACTCTCTATAGGAAAATGTCTGTATCTAACCCACTTGCACGAATCCTGGACAGCCATAGACTGACCAGATCAAATTATAAAGATTGGCTCTGAAACTTCAAAATCATTTTGGGTTCTGAGAAGTTGATTCATGTATTGGATCAGGACCCTCCCATCTTATCAGTCCGTCCATTCGCTAAATAGAGAGTGTCTCTGGATAAGTGGATAGACGAAGATAACAAGGCTAGATATTACATGTTGGGCTCGATGTTTGATGAACTTCAGTGCCAACATGAAGATATCAGGACTGCTCACTAAATGTTGGCTCACCTACAAGAGATGTTTGATGAACAGAGTCGCACAGCCAAGTATCAAGTCACTAAATGACTTTTCAAGACTAGGATGCATGATGGACAGTCAGTCCAAGATCATTGTCTGATGATAATCAAGGATTTGGAAGAGCTTGAGAAGCTCAGAGTGAAATTGGACTTGGATCTGTAGAATGACATAATTCTATAATCTTTGATTGATGCGTACGGGCAGTTCATCACGAACTACTATATGCGTAAACTTCAAAATTTCTTGGTCGAACTTATGAACATGTTGGTTACCGCTAAGCTTTCTATGAAAGGTTCTAAAGGCTTAGTGCTTACTATGGTATGGACTTCTTTCAAGAGAAAGTCTTTTGGAAAGAAGAAGAAGTCTGTGAAAAAGCAGAAGGTGGAAGGAGGAAAGAAAAAGACAGAGCTGAAGAAGACCGCTGAAAAAGAAAAGTATTTTCATTGCAATAATAACGGCCACTGAAAGTGGAACTATCCTACTTACCTGGCCATTCTGAAGAATAAGGAGGTAGGTCCTTCTGGAGGTATGCTCGTTATTGAGTCTAACCTTATGATTTCTTCTGCATCCAGTTGGATGCCTGACTCTGGTTCTAATGCTCACTTGTGCACTTCTATGTAGGATCTTGAGGATAGCAGAAGGCTGAGGGATGGTGAGATGATCCTATGCATCAAAAATGGAGCAAGAGTTGCTACCATGGCCGTGGGAACATACCCTCTTCGACTACCATCTGGTTTAGACTTAGTGTTAAAAGACTGTTATTATGTGCCTGCATCCAGCAAAAGTTTGATTTCTATTTCTTGTCTTGTATTAGAAGGCTATGTAATTAGTTTTCTTAAGGACCATTGTAATATTCTTTATGAAAGAAATAAAATTGCAAGTGGTTTCCTTATTAACGGTCTTTATCAGTTACATATTGATGTATCTATTTTTAATATCGAGCAAAATGTGAATACCTGAAATGACCTAGGGATAGTCCAAATGATAGGTATCTATGGCACCTAAGACTAGGTCATATAGCAGAAGATAGGATTAAAAAATTGAAGAAAATTGAGCTATGGAGTCCATTGACTTTCGAGTCATATCCAATTTATGAATATTGTCTTCATGGCAAAATGACTAAGCTCCTTTTTGTAGGACATGGGGAAAGGGCCATGGATCTTCTTGCTTTAGTATATACTAATGTGTGCGGCACATTTGATGTGCCGGCTAGAGGCAACTTTGTCTACATAACCTTTATCGATGATTTATCTAGGTATGGGTATGTGTATCTTATGAGACACAAGTCTAAAGCTTTTGAAAAGTTTAAGGAATTCAGACATGAATTAGAAAAACAAACTGAAAAACCCATTAAGATTCTTCGATCAGATCGAGGAGGTGAATACCTTCATCAAAAATTCTTGGACTATCTCAAGAAAAATGGAATAGTCTCTCAATGAACTCCACCTGGAATATCTCAAATCAATGGAGTTTCAGAATGGAGGAACTGGACCCTATTAGATATGGTTCGATCCATGATGAGTTTCGTAGACCTTCTTGATTTTCTTGGAGATACTATTTGTTAACTGCAACATACTTACTGAATAGGGTTTCTTCTAAAAACCATTCCTACCACACTGTATGAGATATGGCATGGTAAGAGACCAAGTCTGAGTCATCTCAAAATTTGGGATTGTCTGGCTCATGTCAAAAGACAAGCGGACAAGTTAGACTTTAGGTCTTTTAGAGCTCGATTTATAGGATATCCTAAAGAGTCATTAGGATATTATTTCTACATTCCGAAAGATCACAATGTAATTGTGAGTCGACATGCCATCTTTCTTGAAAAATAGCGACATTGGAAAGCAGATTAAGCTCGAAGAGAAACTCTCAAAAGAGCAACAAGCTAAGGGCCAAATGGAACCAAATCAGGTTAAGCCAATCCAATCACTACCTCCTCCACCTTGTAGATCGGAAAGAGTTTTCCATCCCCCTAAGAGGTACTTAGATACTATTTCAGAGAAAGTAGAGAAAATGTTCCTCATAGGTAATGGGATTCATAGTGATGATCCCAAAACCTATAACGAGGCGATATCGAATATCAACTCTGAGAAATGGTTAGAGGCAATGAAGTTAGAAATTGACTCAATGTACTCAAACCAAGTCTGAACCTTAGTAGATCCACCAGAAGGTATAGTACCTATTGGATGTAAATGGATCTACAAGAGAAAGATTAGTGCAGATGGAAATGTGGAGACATTCAAAGCTAGATTATGGTAAAAGGTTATAGTCAACATAAAGGCATTGACTATCAGGATATCTTTTCACCAGTAGCTATGCTTAAATCCATCCGCACATTGCTTGCTATTGCAGCCTATTTCGATTATGAAATATGGCAAATGGATGTGAAAATGACATTCTTAAATGAATATCTTGAGGAAGATATCTATATGTAATAGCTGCTAGGTTTCACATCTAGTGATGATGATCACAAGGTATGCAAGCTGCAAAGATCCATATATGGACTTAAGCAAGCATCTCGGAGCTGGAACACTCATTTTAATGATGTAATCAAATTATTTACTTTCATCAAGAACAAGGAGGAGCCATGTGTCTTCAAAAAGATCAGTGGGAGCGCTGTTGTCTTCCTCGTATTGTACGTGGATGATATCCTCCTTATCGAAAATGATATTCCCATGTTGACCATAGTTAAAATGTGTTATCTAAAGAATTTTCCATGAAAGACCTAGGAGAAGCATCCTTTATTTTAGGAATTAAGGTCTATAGAGATAGACCGAATAGGATGCTAGGACTTTCACAAAAGATGTACATAGAGGAAGTGCTAAAGAGGTTTAGCATGAAAAACTCTAAGAGGGGTTTGGTACCTTTCAGACATGGCATTCATCTTTCCAAAAGATGTGCCCTAGCACACCTGAGGAAATAGAATGCATAAGCAAGATCCCTTGTGCTTCAACAATAGGGAGCCTCATGTATGCCATGTTATGTACACAACTTGATATAGCCCATGTTGTGAGTGTCATGAGCAGATATCAATCAAATCCAGATGAAGAACACTGAACTTCTATGAAATGTATCCTTAAGTACTTAAGAAGAACTAAGGATATGTTGTTGATCTTTGATAATGGAGAACTCCAAGTCCAGGGGTATACAGACTTGGATTTTATGTTCGATGTAGATGATCGAAAGTCGACATCTGAAAGTCTATTTGTGTGCAATGATGGAGCTGTCAGTTAAAAAAGTTTCAAGCAGACAGTGATAGCAGATTCCACCATGGAAGTAGAATACATTGCTGTGTCAGAAGCTACAAAAGAGGTATTCTGGTACAAGAAATTTGCCACAAAAATTGGAGTGATGCCATCAGATGCCATTCCTTTGTACTGCGACAACAATGGCGCCATAGCCCTTGCTAAGGAGCCAAGGTCTCACCAGAAATCCAAGCACATCGAGCGGCGATACCACCTCATCCATGATTACCTCGAGAAGGATTATGTCGAGGTCAAGAGAGTTGAGTCCGCAGATAATGCGACGGAACCACTTACAAAATCATTAGGCTAGTAGAAGATCGAAGCCCATCTTGAGAAGATGGGACTTAGATTTATAGCCAATTGGCTTTAGGTCAAGTGGAAGTTTGTTAGATATGTGTGCTCTAGAAGCCAGAATTGACTGACACTTGTAATACACTTCTAGAGGTAAAATTGTAATTTTGACTACAAATAATAAAATAGATTATTTTCTATCACAAATGTGTATTTAGTATCTGTGATACATCCCTTGAGTTAATGGTAATGATAATTCATATTTTTAAGAGTTAAAAATTTAAGACATAAATTTTCATTTATTAACTTATAAAATGCTCTTGATCGTAGGATCATCATGAGGATGGTGATTGATCTGAAAGGTGGTGTACAATCGCTTCTTCATAGTAGAAGAGTCTTGAGTCTATGGTGTAGAGACACTAGAGCGAGAGTACAGATACTCGTTAGAGAATGAGGGCACTGAGCGTGACCACCTCGATCAGTCATAAGAAAGTCTATCTTCTCATCGATGACTGACTTGAAGCTGCAGTGGTGTATCTGGTTCTTTGACCTGAGGTGCATCGACAGTTTACCTTGAGGATGTTATAGTTTGACTACACCATTACTCAGTCTCCTAGCCATTTAAAACCCTAAGGTGTATGTTGGCTATAACATGTTCATTGTAGGAATTGGATTACACCAAGAGAGAATCTATCTACCTCGGTAGAAGAGAAGCAGTCCTATGATGATCATGAGAATCAAGTCTATAAGCCCATGGCCATGGCAGAGAGTGAAATAATAGAAAGAGTTTCTATTAAGATTTTTACATCGGACTTGAATCGAATGATTAAATCATATGATAGAAATTAGGGTTTGACGAGTTCACCTTAACCCTAATCTGATCGGGGCTCAAGATAGAAGAACTTAATCACATAAGTAACTGCACTGAGAGGGTTTTTTAGTTTTGATAGGTTGCCACCATATACTGCTAGGTGTCACTGGTGGATTTTGGGAGCAATTAGAATGATTTAGATGATCAATCATTCTAGTTGTCTGAATCAGAAGAGTTCTGATCCATCGAAAGGAGTGTCGATGATGGAGATCACGATATATCCCATTACCATATAAAATTGAACCTAACTGAGTAACACAAATAAGGGTTTGGATCTGAATATTATCAATTGGACTAACCCAGTTCAATTGATTTGAATTAGATTCAATTAGGTTCAAGAAAATCATGCTAGCACATGATTGAACCTAACGTTCTCCTTTTATTATCATTAAAAGTTGTCTCGACTGAGCCAAATGAGCTTGTGCTCACCCAGGTACCTTTACTTGGTCTGATTAGAGCTTGTCTAGGTTAGAAAAGGATTGTCTTAATTTATGAGATAAATTTGAGACAACACCTGCCATTTTTCATCATCTGCTAATTCTTGTCCTTTGACTTTGGTCAAATATTGACCTTTGACCCTTGGACATCTGCCCATGTGTCATGCACTTATTGAAGAGTAGATAGGGGCTTATCTCCTTACCGAAATTTGGAAAGGAGGGGGTGCACGCCTAGGATGGTGTGCACCCATGGATAGGGATGCCTGGAGTCCCATACGAATGGGACTCTAGGTTGCTTTTTGGATTCTACTTAGGTGATTCTTACCCATAGACTTTGACTAGTCTTAGGCATCATCTAAGGATGAATTTATGGGGCTCTCATCTGATTGGATTAGGTGAAGTCATCCCACCAATCAGATTTAGATCTGATTGCACGAAGCAATGTGATTGGCCGGGATGATGTGGCACTACATGGCGCAGCAGGGTCTATAAATAAATCCTGTTTGTACCCAACTTTCACAAGAGTTTCTCTTAGCCCATGCCCCAAGGTTACCCCTCTCCCTCCTCCATGCCATCTTTTGATCCTCTCTCTCCTCTCCATGCCTAAGGAAAGTTGGGCTCCAGTTTGGTGCGATCCAGATAAGAAAGAGCTGACGAGAAAGGAAGAAGGCAGCACTACTGCAGAGACGACTGCTGATCTTCAGAAGGAGTTTTGAAGATCCTCCAAATTAGATCTAGGCTTAATTTTTGGAAAAGTGATACAAAAGAAGAAGATCTCCAGATCCAGCCTGAGTGGATACTGGTAGAGGCCAGACGCTTGCGTGGCTAGATCCAGAACCTCAAGCAATCAGCAGGATCATCAACGGATAATCTGATTACCCACATCAAGGTATAATTAAATCAGATTTAATTTTTTTTTATTTTTAATTATTAGATTTATAAAATTAGATCTAAAATATCTTAGATCTGATATGGATGCTTGAGAAAAATTTTTGAAATATCTCTCTTAATCCGATCAGATCTGGACGAACCTGATCCAAAAAATCAGATTTTCCCCTTCACTTGGTCCAACCTAAGCTTGGCTTCCAAATTTTTTATAGTTGTTTTTTGGTTTTGCATGATTTGACCATTAGCTCCTTCATGTTGGACTTCTTTTCAAGTACTTGGAACCCCGGGGGTGGCTGTTGTGCTGCATTTTGATTGCTTCACGAGAAATTTGGATGCTGCCTCCACCCTTGATTGTATGTGTTGGAGTAGGGATTATTTTATTGCAGCCTGAAAAAATTACCTACATAATTAGCTGTATCAGTTGCTTTAGTAAAATGATTACCTGTCTAGTAGTTGCTTGTATCATGTCCTCCTCCACATAGGTCACAAGTGATGCTCTGAACATGCATAGCTGTTTCCTTCAAGTTGTTGACTTCGACTCTAAGGGCTACAATTTCAGCTAGTAAGGTTGGCATGCAATCTACTCCCTGCACAGCTACTGGTCTTTTCGACATCATGCATTCTATTTGCTACTGATAGCTATTTGATGCCATCTCATCAATCAGATCAAAGGCTTTTTCCTCCATTTTTTGGTTAATGGTTCCTTCTGCTGCTACATTAATCATAGAATGATTAGTAGGAGATAAGCTATTATAGAAAGTTTGTACCTGAAGCCATATGGGTAGTTAATGATGTGGACATCTCTATAGTAGTTCCTTGAAATCCTCCCAAGCCTCATATAGCATCTCCATATTCATCTGCATAAAAGAAGTGATATCATTATGCATCTTGGCAGTCTTGGAAGGAGGAAAGTACTTGGCTAAGAATTTTTGGGCTAAGGCATCCCAAGTTATGATAGAATCTATAGGAAGAGAATGAAGCCAGCTTTTAGCATTGTCCCATAAAGAGAAAGGAAATAATCTTAATCTAATAGCATCATCCGATACCCTATTAATTTTATAAGTATCACAAAGTTTAAGAAAGTTAGAAATATGGGCATTCGGATCATCATGCATTTGTCCACTAAATTGAACAGTTGATTGAATCATCTAGATCATCGTCGATTTTATTTCAAAGTTGTTTGCTCGCATAAGTGGTCTTCTGATGCTCAAAGCTGCATCGACTATAGATGGTGTGATGTAATCGTTTAATGGATGATGTGCTACTCGAATAGCTTCATGCCATCCCTCGATCATCATATCCAATCCTAGATTGATGTAGTTAGGATCTTCAGCTGCCATGTTTCTTTCTTATTGTAGTCTTCTGATGGTCCTTTCAATTTTTGGATCTAAAGATAGTAAGTTACTATGTCTAGTACATGTCATGCACTGAACAAATTTAAAAATAAAGTAAGAACAAAAATTAAAAATAAAATTCTAAAGTAAAGCTAGGATCAAAATTTTAATATTATTTTAGACACAATCCTCGACAACGGTGCCAAAAATATGATGCAAGCTAATCTATAGCTATGACAAGTGCACCAATCGATCAAGTAATAAAGTAAGTGAGTAGAGTATCATCCCTAAAGGATTGAAAAATAAGTACTGAAAAGCTCTTTCCTATGCTTTATTTAAAAGATCGATTTATGAGAATAAAAAAATTAAAGAATAAAATAAAAAAATAATTAAAAATTATAAGAAAATAGAGAGAGTGTAATTATTAGGGTTTTTAACTTAAGAGCAATAGGTTACTAAGGCAATCGATTCACCAACTCAGTCAATACAATATTTAGATTATTAGGTTAATTTTATTTCATGTGATGGTGGAGTCTTCTAGTTTATTCACTATCCTTTGATCCAGACATAGCAAAACTATCAATATTTATTAATTATCCTTTGGTTCAGATATAATTTAAATAAATATCGATGCATTAAGTTTTGTGAAACCCTCTAATTAAAATATGCTGCGTCCAAAGTACACTAAAATTTTTGCATGCATATGAATTCTAATTCGATTCATAATATAAGGTACATAATTAAGAAGCAATAACATAGATGTACTTAGTCTGTATCATCTATGTTCATCAGATCAATTAGAAGAAGGTCAGTAATCTAAAACCATTAAGATCGAATTTATATACTCCTCATGAATAAAATTTAAAATTTAAAATAAATCATACTGAATATTGCATCAAAAGAGTGGCTACACTTTAGCCTTAGTAAAAAAAAAATTGGTTCATGATAACAAGTTCAAAAATAGTAAATAATATAAAAAGCATGAAGAAATTAGATTGTTTATTCGCTGAAATTGATTGACCGTTGCTCTTAGTGTGGAGAGCTAGATGAAGAACAAAGTTGCTTTGTGTATCGGCCTTCGGAAGAAGAAAAGAAGAGGAAAGAAAAATAACAAAAAAAACTCTTTCCCTTCTCTCCCTAAACACGTCTCTCTTTGTTCTCTCTATTTCTCCCTATTTTCTCTTTATTTTCAAATTTGTATTTTTGTTCTCCCCTCTTCTCCTCAGCAACAGCAGGCAGCATGCCTTTAAATAGGCTAATTCAAGTGGTCTTAAGTCAAAATCCCATTGAAATCAGGTTTAAAACTCTCAAAATAACTCAAAAAAAGTCCTGGATCAATTCTGACCATTGGATGTTGATCAAACGGGCCAAAAACCACTCAAAAATTATTTTAAAAGTCCAAATCAAGTCAGAATTCATTTGGACCATTAGATCAGCCTTGAAGATCGAATCTAGGTCATCAGATTGCACCCAAAGAAGCCTCTAACTCTTAGTTTAAAATCAGTAATGCGTCTCCACCATTGGATCTTGATTGGGAGCTGCATCCGCCATTCATCAGTGCATAGATTTTTGTCATTCGATCAAATCCCAGCGAACAGCATCTATCGGATCAGGCAAAATTTTCAGAATACCCTCTATAGACTGTGCACGAGCCCGGCGTTGCATGGACCACCACTTCCTTCAGCCAATCAGAGCAAGCTTTTCCTCATGAAATCTCCAAAATGCCCTCGCCTGGTTACTGTAGTGATCCACCGTGCATTGCAAAAAATCTTGACGTCAGCATGGCGTAAGCTGGGCATTAGCAGGTGGTCGGTCTGAGCATGGTCGGATCGGGCAATTTGCTGAGTCAGTTTTTCTGAGCCAGTTTGAGGCATAAGCTGGAAGTTAGCGAGCAGTCAGTTTGAGCATGGTCAGGTTGGGCGGTCTGCCGAGCTGACTTTTCTAAGCCGGTTTGAACCAGACCGACCAATTTTTTTTTTTTGAAATTTAATTTTGGACTCGTTTGAAGTCCGTTTTGCTTGAAATTTATTTCATCTGATCTAGAAAAATAAGATCTTCATATTGGTGGCCTTCTTTCCTATATAAGATTAACAAAAATATTAATTTCTTAAAAATAGATTAATTTATTTTATAATTTAATACTTTTATTAGTATATTTTTATCACTTATCAGTATCAACTCATTCTGATACCAAACTGTTAGAATATCAGCTACTTTGATATCGCTTGTTAAGGATCTAGTATTAAATTATTATGGCAGAAAGAAGAAAGAAATAAAATAAAAAAATAATCAAAGATTGCGGATCAGCCTAAAGGCTTGTCTCTACGGGGCATGCAATGCTTCACTATGAAAGAGAAAAATAGATATAAGAGAAAAATATCCACTCTCAACTCACCGTACATAAATCTCTCTTAACTAAAAACTATCCTTATAAAAGTGCTCTCAGAATCCTAAGGAGACCCATAGAGGCTACAAGATGCTCTGCCCTCACAGCCTTCATGCCAGATGCTATACACCTATTGCTTCTCTCTCTCACGGGCTGCACATACTCGATGCTGTGCCAAGCTCCTTTTGATGGCTGTCTAAGCCTCTTCTACGTGCCTCTCATGCCACACACACCACCATTTTTGCTTTATAGCACCTCAATCCTTTAAATAGAATGAGAATCCTCTTCTTAGTAGTTCACAAGAGTTCTAACAGGGCTCGTTCTCCTAATATGAGTCGAACATGTTCTTGATGGAGTCTTAGAATATTTTTTGACCTTTAGATCATGACTACAACCCTCCATGGCTGTTGGATCCTGTGGTCCATGCACAACTTCCATAGACCCTTTGGATTAATCACAATCCGAGTCTAAATAGAAAAAACTCCATCGTGTTCTGTTCACCTCCATCAAGCTGGCTCGATCAGGAGTCGAGCTGGCTTGACTGCATCTCATCCAAACTCCTACTATCTGTCTATCTGATAGAGCTGACTCGATTGTGGTTCAAGCCAGCTCGATCTCAATTCGAGCCGGCTCAATCTCAATCCAAGCTGACTCGATTGCGTATCAGAGCTGGCTCGATTGCTGTGCTGAAAATTAATTCTCTTCTTGCTGTGGATCGAATTCAAGATGTCAAATCCTAACAGAAGGTCTGTTCCAGTTCTAGCTATAGGAATAGTTCAACTTATTTTCAATACTAATATCATTTCTTTAAATGAATGTCATTATTGTCCTTCTTTTCTTATGAATATAATCTCTATTGGCCTTTTGGTCAAAGATGGTTATTATTTATCAATAAAGAAAGATTATTATGATATCACTATGAATGATGTTACGATAATGCAAGGACAATAATGAAATGATATTTACATTTTATCACAGCCTGTGAGTGTAATGTATACTTCTAAAAAACATCCTAGATTAGATAATGTCTCTGATATCTACTTATGGCACTACAAGTTAGGTCACATTAACAAGAATAGGATAAACAGGTTGACCCAAGAGAAAATTCTCGAAGTCAGCGATTGTGAATCACTTTCAATCTATAAGTTCTATCTTCTTGAAAAAATGACCAAGTTACCTTTTACTAAAAAAGGTGAAAGAGCCACTGAGCTCTTAGGTCTAGTATATACTGATGTATGTGGACCTATGAGTATAAGTACTAAAGATGGATATTCTACTTCATCACTTTTATAGATGATTTATTCAGGTATGAATATATCTATCTGATGAAACATAAGTCAGATTTATTTGAAATATTCAAAAGATTCCAAAGTAAAGTAGAAAAATAAACTAGGAAGTGTAATAAAACTCTTCGATCAGATTGAGGAGGTGAATATCTATCCAATGAGTTCTTGACATATCTAGGAAAGAATGAGATTCTCTCACAGTGGACTCCTCCAGAAACACCACAGCATAATGGTGTATCGAAAAGGAGAAATCAAACCTTATTAGACATGGATCGCTCCATGATGGGGTTTGCTAGTTTGCCTATTTCATTTAAGGGTTATGCTCTAGAGACTGCATATTATATATTGAACAATGTATTGAATAAATCTATCACAGACTCCATATGAGATATGGACTAGGCATAGGCCTATACTCTCTCACCTACGGATTTGGGGTTGTTCGATCTATGTCAAACATTTGCATACAGATAAGCTTGGACCTCAATCTGATAAGTATGTGTTTATAGGATATCCTAAAGAAAGTAAGGATTACTATTTCTACTATGCTGAAGAACAAAAGGTGTTCGTTAGCCTTAAAGCAATCTTTTTAGAAAAGGATTTTCTTAGTGAAGGAACTATTACCTCTAAGGTTGAACTTGATGAAGTTCAATAGGTAGAAGGACCAACACCTGTGGCTAAACCTGAATCAAATTTGTTAGATGAAATTTGGAGCCTAATGTACCTACATCATTAAGGCGATTTGGTAGAGTACCACATCAGCCAAATAGATACTATAATTTTTTGGTCCAAGATGGTGATCCCATTGAACTCAATGAGAATAATGAGGATCCAATCACCTATATGGATGCTATGCAGAGACCTGATTTCGAGAAATGACTTGAGATCGTGAAATTCAAGATGGAGTCCATGAAGGTCAAATGATGTATGGACATTGGTTGACCCACCAAAAGGGGTTAAACTTATTAGGTGTAAATGGGTCTTCAAAAGGAACAGGAGCACAGACGAAAAGATGGAGATCTATAAAGCCTGTCTGGTTGCCAAAAAATATCACCAACATTATGGTATTGATTATGATGAGTCATTCTCACCTATGACAATGTTTAAATCCTCAGATAATGCTTGTGATAGCTATCCATTTAGATTATGAGACCTGGTAGATGGATGTGAAGTCAGCTTTTCTGAATGGAGAGCTGACCGACGAGGTGTATATGATATAACCTAGGGAATTCACATCCATAGATGAGTCAAAGGTGTGCAAGCTTCAGAGATCTATTTATGGATCGAAGCAAGCATCTCGGAGTTGGAATATGCATTTTGATAAAGTGATCAAAATGTATGGCTTCGTTAAGAATGAAGAAGAGCCCTGCATTTACAAGTGGACAAATAGTTCGACAGTGGTATTTCTTGTTTTGTATGTAGATGACACTCTCTTAATCGAGAATGACATCCCCATACTGCAAGAAATAAAAGTTTGACTATTTTCTCAGTTCTCCATGAAGGACTTGGATGAAGTATCCTACATCCTAGGGATGAAGATTTATAGGGATAGATCTAAGAAGATGCTTGGATTATCTTAGTCCATATACATAAAAACTGTGCTGAAGAGGTTTAGCATGGAAAATTTCAAAAAGAACTATCTTCCGATAGGCCATGAAATTTCTTCCTCTAAGAAGGATTGTCCGACAACTCTTGAAGAGAGAGAGCATATAAGTAGAGTCCCATATGCTTCAGTAGTGGGATCCATTATGTACGCCATAATATGTACGAGATCAGATGTAGCATACTTACTAGGAGTAGTGAGGAGATACCAATCTGATCCAAGAGAAAACTACTAAAAAATGGTGAAAATCATTCTTAAGTATTTAAAAAATATTAAAGACCAATGATTGGTTTATGGTTAGTCAGATTTGAAACGTGTGGGGTTTACTCACTCTAGCTTTTAATCTAACCATGATGACAACAGAAGCATGTCGGGTTATGTCTTTATCCTAAATGATGGAATCATCTACTGAAAGAGTTTCAAGCAATACACTATGGCAGACTCTATTTATGAAGTAGAGTACATTGCAGCATTAGATGCTGCAAAAGAAGCAGTGTGGCAGAGGAAGTCCATCACCGAGCTCGGAGTAGCACTCTTTCTTGATGGTTCGGTCCTACTTTACTATGACAGCACTGGTGTCATTGCTCAGATGAAGAAACTATTGAAAATAATGCCTCGAATTCTTCCATATTAAGCCAACAATAAGGTACAGGATGATGAATGGAGTCCAATGAGCCTAAGAACATCCCAATCGAAGACCAGATAGCAAAGATACGTGCGAAGGAGCATCAGATGAATCACCAAAGTGAGGCCCACGATCGATAGGCCCACGGAGGTGCGACCTAGGTGCGCAGGCCCATGGGGGCCGACCTAAGCGCACACTGGCATGTGGGCCAGCCAGCACGCAGGCGCAGCCCAGTGGCCCTACGTGCAGCCCAGGCAAGCGCGCATGGGCATGGCTTGGGCCTAGGTGGCCTCAATGATGTGCAGGATCCTTTCTTCGTGCAGACACCCGAATCCTGTCAGGATTGTTATCTCCGCGTATGACTTGGATTTAGACTTTCATGGCCTTTATAAGCAGCAGACTAAGAGCTTTGAGAGGCCAATGGCTTGGTGATTTTGAGAGAGCCTGAGATGCAGAGAGTAGAGAAAAGGATGCCAGTGGATAGCAGGAGTAGGGGCTTTGGGCAGACAACTAGGCAGCGGACTGTGGTCATTTCAGGGGGTCTCCAAAAGAGAGTTTGTTCAGGGAAACTTCTTGTTGAGAGGATTGTATACATGAGTTGAGAGTGGATAATCTTCTCTTATATCTCTTCCTTTTTCATAGTGAAGTTTGCATGCCCCATCGAGGTGAGCCTTTAGGCTGATTCATATACTTGATTGTTCTTATTTTATTTTTTTCTTTCTTTCTATCGCAATCTGCTGGTACTAGATCCTTAATAAGTGGTATCAAAGCATGTTGATACCCACCAATAATTGATATCAGAGCCCAGACAATACTGGAGCATAGATTGCAGGAGTAGTGATAGAGATTGAAGAACATGGAGAAGACAAGTACAATCAAGATGGAGATCAACAGGTTTGATGAAAAGAGTAATTTCTCCTTATGGCAAGCAAGGGTAAAGGATGTCCTCATCCAACATGGTTTGATCGATGCTCTCTTGTACGACGAGATGCCAGCCACCATAGAGGTGAAGGATTGAAAGTAGATTCAGATGCAGGCGGTAAGTGTAGGTGGTGTGGTGCTCCCAAGCCTTAGGAGGCCACAGGCAGAGCCAGGGTGAGGGCTCCAGGAAGATTAGGATAAGTGCAGTCGTAGGACTAGGACAGAATTTGTCCTAGGGTGGAGACGGCATGTAACTCTCCATAAGCTTAAGGTTCAGATATTGAGGATCTTGAGGGGCTTGGTTGGAGCATTGAAAACCTGGGACACAAGATGGAGCAAGAAATCAAAGTCAAAAAATTGAAGACTGCAGAAAAGAAGCTTTCTATAGGTTAGCCGACTCAGTCCAAAACTAGGTCGGCTAAGTCTCAAAGCACAAGATAGATAGAAGATTGCATTTGGAACTGCAGGCATGATATAAAAATTGGGCTGGCTTAGTCTGAAATGGAGCCGACCCAGTCTCAAGTTAGTCAGCTTAGTGCTAAGATCGAGCCAGCTCAGTCTGTGGGTAGAGTTATGCATGGGTTCTATTTGGGTTAGGATAGGGACTTATCCTAGGAGTTTTAAGGCCTGGTTCAAGAGGTCTTAAAGGGGCTAATTCATGTATGGATTGAGTTTAGATCTAGGAGATGAGAGCATATAAGACATAGGTGTACATGGGCTCGGTGAGTGCTTTCATGTATTGGGTTAGCCTAGGAGAGTTTTTGAGTTGGGGTTTATTAGGGTTCATGTTGGAACTCTAGGGTATATAAAATAGGTTATTGTAACTTTTATAATAAGGTTGGAATATAATTAAGCATTTCTCCCTAACTCTCTTCTCTCTTCTCTCTGGTTCCAATATCAAAACTCTAGCTTCTCTCATCTTTCTTAGATCTTATTCAGTTTGCTAGATTAATACCTAGGTTCACGCAAGAGATCGGATCTACGGCTATGGCTTCGAGTAGCCATAGGAACAATAATTAGTATCAGAGCCTGATTGAGCATGGAGGAAGAAGATCAGTTTTCAGCAGAGATCAGCAGCAAGATTCAGATCTAAAAGCTTTCTCTAGGCTTCATGAGGAAGGAAGAGATCACATGGCTGTTGTCCACCATCCTTAGTTAAGGTATTTCTTAGATCTACTTATTTGCTATTATTTGATTTGAATCGATCATGGAGAATAGCGGGTTGAAGGTGGGATTAGAGAAGTTTGATGGAAAGAGAAGTTTCACGATGTGGATGATAAGGGTGGAGGATTTGCTAGTTCAGATGAGACTAGATTCGACCTTGGAGGATAGGCCAGGAGAGATGACAGACAAGGGGTGGGTGTCCTTGGAGAAAAGGGCATATGCCACGATTAGGGCTTGTTTGGCGTATGAGGTTTAGTATGGGATGTTGGAGGAGAGAACACCCATGGGATTATGGTCGAGGTTGCAGCAGTTGTACATGGGAAAGAACATGTGTAACAAGTTGATGCTGAAGAAGCAATTGTATAGCCTTTGGATGTAGGAGGGTGAGGATGTTGCAGGGCATATTCAGTGGTTCGATTGGATAAGCATGAACTTGCTTAATATAGGGATGGCTTTAGAAGAGAAGGACAAGAGTCTATTATTACTGTGTTCATTACTTAGGAGCTTCAATCCATTGGTGATAACTTTGCTGTATAGTAAGCAGACACTGGTGTACGAGGAGATCATATCAGTGCTTAGGTCCAATGAGCATCGGAAGAATGACGAAGAGGGAGGTCTTCCAAGAGAGTCTAATGATTTCAGAGAAGCAAAGGAAAGGAAAAAGAAGGATGAATAGAGAGGCAACAAGGGGTCCAAGAGATGCTTCAAGTGTGGAGAAGCAGGGCACTTTAAGCAGGAGTGTCCACTTTGGAAGAAGTGCAAGGGAGGAAAAAACTTGGATTACATTAATTCAATCGCTGATAGTGAAGAGTCAGATGAACTCTTGGTGGTTTCAGAGGAGCCCGTTGGGTGTGGTGTATCTGAGATGGTTTTGGATAGGTCTGCGAAGTGCAGAGGGTTCGAAGGGATAGTGATGGTGTTCGAAGTACAGCGGTAGGCCCAGTAGTGCAATATTGGGTGGTTGGCCTCTGGAGACTCGAAAATAGAGTCAACTTCTATGGCATCAGGGGGACTTCAGTTCCAAGTGAAGCACCAGGTAGAGGTGGCTTCACGGGTGGAGGAAGCTATGACACGGGCTCAAAGCAGAGGGGTGCAGAGGGAGGACCATATCCTAGCACTAGTGTCGGGGCTGTACAGATCTAGGTGGAGAGGATTGTGTAGGAAGACAGGCATGGCTCTGAGGGGATAGTATCAGGTGGAGCATCAAGATATGCAACGAGTGCTGGTAAAGGAACGTTGCATGATCTCCAAGAAAGTCCAGGATAAGTGATGCAGCTGCCAAGAAGAAGGATATCTACAACTCCAAAGATAGTACAGAGGAACAAGCCAAGGACTTCAGCGGTAGAGGTGGTCATCCCAAAGGCCTCAAAGGGAGCTCAGCAACTGAAGAAGAATGGCAGTGGCAAGGTGAGCACGAGAAGCTATCAGAACATGTAGGGATAGCAGAATCGTATAGGAGGATGTTGCCAGGTGTGCCAAGGCTTGGGTGCACCAATGTAGATTGTAGGTGGTGTGGTGCTCCCAAGCCTTAGGAGGCCACGGGCGGAGCCAAGGTTAGGATTTTGGGGAGACTAGGATAGGTGCAGTCCTAGGGCTAGGACAGGAGTTGTCCTAGGATGGAGATGGCATGTAGCTCTCTATGGGCTCGAGATTCAGATATTGAGGACCTTGAGGGGTTTGGTTGGATCTTCGAAAATCTAGGACACAAGGTGGAGTGAGGAAGCAAAGTTGGGAGATTGAAGACTATAGAAAAGGAGCTTTCTACAGGTTAGCCAACTCAGTCCAAAACTGGGTCGGCTAAGTCTCACAGCATAGGATAGATAAAAGGTCACATTCAGGACTGCAGGCATGGAATAGAAACTGGGTCGGCTCAGAATAGATAGAAGATCACATTCGAGACTACAGGCATGGCATAAAAACTTGGTCAGCTCAATCTAAAACTGAGCCGACCCAGTTTCAGGTTAGCCAGCTTAGTGCTAAGACTAAGCCGGCTTAGTCTACGAGTAGAGTTACGCATGGGTTCTATTTGGGCTAGGATAGGGACGTATCCTAAGGATCTTAAGGTTAGATTCAAGTGGACTTAAGGAGGCTAATTCATGTATGGATTGGATTTAGATTTAGGGGATGGGAGCATGTGAGACATGGGTGTACATGGGCTTTATGAGTGCTTTCATATATTGGGTTAGCCTAGGAGAATTTTTGAGTTGAGGTTTATTAGGGTTCATGTGGAAACTCTAAGGTATATAAACCAGGATATTGTAACTTTTACAATAAGATTGGAATACAATTGAGCTTTTCTCCCTAACTCTCTTCTCTCTTCTCTCTGGTTCCAATATCAAAATTCTAGTTTCTCTCATCTTTCTTAGATCTTCTTCAGTTTGCTGGATTAACACCTAGGTTCATGCAAGAGATTGGATCTACGATTGTGGCTCCGAGCAGCCATAGGAACAATAGTAAGTATGATCCACTTGTATCTAGAGGATGATGTGGTGATACATGTATTTGGCGAGACTTTTTCGATGATGCTGTGGTCGAAGCTCGAGGAGTTGTACATGGCAAAGTCCCTCACCAACACTCTTTTCCTTTGGAGGTAGTTCTATTAACTACAGATGGATGAAGTCTAGAGCATGTGGGTGCACCTATCCAACTTTCAGAAGATTCTCACTGACCTCCTCAGCATTGGCAAAAAAGTTGATGAGAAGATCTGAGCATTAGTCTTGCTTGTATCGCTTTTCCCTTCGTATGAGTTCTTGGTGACTGCTCTTTTAGTTGGAAAGAGCACCATCAAGATGGACGAAGTCACTATGGCGATTCTCTAGAACGAGATTCTCAGGAGGGAGAACCTAGCTTCGAGCTTAGATGGTGGTACCTCAGCTTTGGCAGTTTCTGAAGGAGGATGAGGCAGTAGATGGAGTGGTAAAGGATTGCGAGGAGGATGATCCAGGTCCAAGATGAGGGACCAAAGCAAGATCATATGCTATAGGTGCGATGAGTTGGGGCATCGAGTCAAGGATTGCCCAAAACTCAAGGATCGAATGAGGGCTACTATAGTGGTGGCCATTAGCGATATAAAAGGTAGTGATGATATCTTTTTGGTTGCTGATGAGGTATCTACTTCTTCTTTCTAGTAGATTACGTATTCTACTTATTTCCATCATGTATGTTATAGAGAGAAGATGTTTGACTCCTTGGAGACCAGTGAGGGCATTGTGTTCCTGCCAGATGGATCGAGCTATGAGATCAGGGGTAGTGGGACGATCAGCATTAAACTCCATGATGGAATAGTGAAGAAGTTGGGTGAGGTCCGATACATACCTAGCTTTAAGAAGAATCTAATTTCACTGAGCAAATTGGATTCTACCAATTTCAGATGGAAAGTTGATTGAAAAATCCTAAAGGTCATGCACGGCAGTAGGGTGGTGCTAAGAGGAAGAAAATATGGAGGACATTATCTCATGTCAGGAAGCTCAGTGTGAGGTGGAGATGGATCAGGCATGGGATGAGAGACTGGGGAGGATGACATGCGATGTTGCAAAATGAAGTTCCTAATACTGTAGCAGAATACCCCAAGTAGATCTCAGGTCAGATGGATCATAATAGTTGATAGAGGTGGGATCGAGTGGCCTAGCTCGGTTCCCATGTTTGCTCATCCATGATCAGCAGGCAATTACCCTAGGGTATGGGGGTGCTAGACGAACTCTCGGATAGATGGAGATCGAATATCGAGTTGAGATGAAGATTGTTGAGAAAAATGCCTTAAATTCTCCAACATAAAGTCCATAGTGAGGTCTAGAATGACAAACGGAGTCCAACGAGCCCAAGAACATCCCAATTAGAGACTAGATAGCAAAGATATGCACAAAGGAGTATCAGATAGATCACCAAAGTGGGGCCCATGGTCGACAGGCCCATGGGGGCATGACCCAGGCATGCGGGCCCATGAGGCCCAGCCTAGGTGCACACTGGTGTGTGGGAGCAGCCCAGTGGCCAGCGGCCTTGCGCGCGGCCCAGGCATGGGTGCATGGCCCAGCGCGGGCGCATGGCCTTATGCCATGCACGACCCAGGCTTAGGCGCACGCGCACTGGCGCGGCTTGGGCCCAGGCAGCCTCGCCATTGCGCGAGATCCTATCTTCGTGCGGATACCCGAATCCTTTTAGGATTGTTATCTCCGCATTTGACTTTGATTTGGACTTCCGTGGCCTTTATAAGTAGCAGACCGAGAGCTTTGAGAGGCCGGTGGCTTGGTGATTTTGAGAGAGCCTGGGATAAAGAGAGTAGAGAAAAGGACACCAGGGGATAGCAAGAGCAGGAGCTTTGGGCAAACAGCTAGGCAGCGAACTGCGGTCATTTTAGGGGATCTCCAAGAGAGAGTTTGTTTAGGGTAACTTCTTGTTGAGAGGATTGCATACGTGAGTTGGGAGTGGGTAATCTCCTCTTGTATCTCTTTCTTTTTCATAGTGAAGTTTACATGCCCCGTGGAGGCAAGCCTTTAGGCTGATCCACGTACTTGATTGTTCTTATTTTATTTTTTTCTTTCTTCCTATCTTAATCTATTGGTACTAGATCCTTAACAAGTGGTATCAAAGCATGTTGATACATCCCAACAATTAGTATCAAAGCTCAGATGGTATCGGAGCATAGATTGCAGCAGTGGTGATCGAGATTGAAGAACATGGAGAAGACAAGCGCAATCAAGATGGAGATCAATAGGTTTGATGGGAAGGGCAATTTCTTCTTATGGCAAGCAAGGATAAATGATGTCCTCATCCAACATGGTTTGATCGATGCTCTCTTGTACGATGAGATGCCAGCCACCATAGAGATGAAGAATTGAAAGCGGATCTAGATGCTGGCGGTATGCATGATCCACTTATACCTAGCAGATGATGTGGTGATACATGTACTTGGTGAGACTTTTTCAGTGGTGCTATGGTTGAAGCTTGAGGAGTTGTACATGGCGAAGTCCCTCACCAACACCTTTTTTCTTTGGAGGCAGTTCTATCACCTGCGAATGGATGAAGGCTAGAGCATGTAGAAGCATCTATCTAACTTTCAGAAGATCCTCAAAGACCTCCTCAGCATTAGCAAAAAAGTTGAGGATAAGACTAGGACATTGGTCTTGCTTGCATCGCTTCCACCTTCATATGAGTCCTTGATAACTGCTCTTCTAGTGAAAAAGAGCACCATTAAGATGGACGAAGTCACTATGACAATTCTCTAGAATGAGGTTCTCAGGAGGAAGAATCTAGCTTCGAGCTCAGATGGTGGTAGCTCAGCTTTGATGGTTTCTAAAGGAGTAGGAGGCAGCAGACGGAGCGGCAGAGGGTTGTGAGGAGGACGATCCAAGTCCAAGATGAGGGACCAAAGCAAGATCGATGCTAAAGGTGCGACGAGTTGGGGTATCGAGTCAAAAATTGCCCATAACTCAAGGATCGAATGAGGGCTACTGTGGCGGTGGCTAATAGCAATACAGAAGGCAGTGATGATATCCTTCTAGTTACTGATGAGGTATCTACTTCTTTCTCTCAGTGGATTATGGATTTTGCTTGTTTCCATCATGTATGTTGTAGAAAGGAGATGTTTGACTCCCTATAGATCAGTGATGGTACTATGTTCCTACCAGACGGATCGAGCTGTGAGATCAAGGGTAGCGGGATGGTCAGCATAAAATTTCATGATGGAATAGTGAAGCAGTTGGGTGAGGTCCGATACATATCCAGCTTTAAGAAGAATCTAATTTCACTGAGCAGACTGGATTCTACCGACTTTAGATAGAAAGCTGATTGAGGAATCCTGAAGGTCATGCACGGCAGTAGGATGGTGCTAAGAGGAAGAAAGTATGGAGGATATTACCTCATGTTAGGGAGCCCAGTGTGAGGTGGAGCTCTAGGTGGAGATGGATCAGGCACGAGATGGGAGACTCGGAAGGACGACATGCAACGTCACAAGGTGAAGTTCCTATTACTACAGGAGGCTACCCCGAGTAGGTCTTAGGTCAGATAGATCATAGCAGTTGATGGAGGTGGGATCGAGCGGTCTGGCTCGATTCTCATGTTTGTCCATCTATGATTAGTAGGCAATTGCCCCAAGGCATGTGGGTGCTAGATGAACTCTTGGATAGGTGGAGATCGAATATCGAATCGAGGTGAAGATTGTTGAGAAAAATGTCTCGAATTCTCTCATATTAATTCTACAACGAGGACCAACATAATGAATGGAGTCCAACGAGCCCAAGAACATCCCAATCAGAGATTAGATAGCGAAGATATGCATGAAAGAGCATCAGATGGATCGTCAAAGTGGTGCCCACAGCTGGCAGGCCCATGGAGAAACAACCAAGGCACAGGCCCGTAGGGTCTGGTCCAAGCACGCACTGGCATGCAGGCCAGCCAGCATACAGGTGTGGCCCAGTGGCTAGTGACCCTGCGCGCGGCCTAGGCACGAGCGCACGGCCCAGCATGGGTGCACGACCCTATGCGTGCGGGCGAGCGCATGGCCCAGCACCACATGCGGCCTAGGCCGGGAGTGCGTAGGTGCGAACTAGGCCCAGGTGCGTGTGAGTGCTGGCGCGGCCTGAGCCCAGGCGGCCTCATCGACCCACGAGATCATTTCTTCGTGCAGACACCCGAATCCTTTCAGGATTTTTATCTCCACGTTTGACTTGGATTTGGACTTTCGTGGCCTTTATAAGTAGTAGATCGAGAGCTTTGAGAGGCTGGTGGCTTGATGATTTTGAGGGAGCTTAAGACGCAGAGAGCAGAGAAAAGGATATTAGCGAACAACAGGAGTAGGGGCTTCGGGCAGATAGCTAGGCAGCAGACTACGGTCGTTTCAGAAGATCTCCAAGAGAAAGTTTGTTCAGGATAACTTCTTAGTAAGAGGAATGTCTACGTGAGTTGAAAATGGATAATCTCCTCTTGTATCTCTTTTTTTTCATAGTGAAGTTTGCAAGCCCCATGAAGATGAGCCTTTAAGTTGATCCACGTACTTGATTGTTTTTATTTTATTTTCTTCTTTCTTTCTATCGCAATCCACTGGTCTAGATCCTTAACAAGTGGTATTAAAGCATGTTGATACCTCTCAATAGAAACTAAAGGTACACCACTAGATGAAACACATACTGCACCGCTACCACCTAGTTTGAGAGATCGTGGATAAAGGTGACGTCGACCTTTAGAAGATCGACAAAAAGGAGAATTTGGACGACCCCTTCACTAAAGTCCTAGCGATAAAGGAGTTTGACGAACACAAGTCGAAGATGGGTATTAGATACTATGCCGCATGGCTTTAGCATAAGTATTAGTTGTTGGAAAATATATCTCAAAGCCAATCATCAGACTGCTGATGGTTGAGCTATCTTATAATTATAATTGATTTATTAATAAATAAAATATTTATTTTAGCATTTTCATCAAAAGGTATACATCTTCTAATGAACTTTATTATTGTGATGAAGTTCTTAGGACTATTTAGTTTCAATAAAGAGAGGATTTATTGATTAGTCCTTAAAATTGTTCACGATCAAATGATACGCTGTTAATTAGGATGATAATGTTTATCAAGCATAGATTATTGTATGCCATATAGATTGATTGTCCTCTTAACCAAGGAGTATGAAGACACTGGTATAGCATATAAGTAAGATGTATGGGTACATCATCATAGAATATGACCAACTCCAGAGCATTCTGTTGTCGAGAATTGCTCTAATGGAATATAGGTATAAGTGTTCATTAAACTTGAGATCACTACAGTGGCTTGCAAGGAACTCATTATGGAATTTCTAATTTAGTGATGGAAGATTTCTGACATAGTCAAGTACTGGCAAAGTCAGTGAGTGATCAAGATAGGATTGACCACTCCAAGAGTTAGAGAAGAATGCATCACTGTATTTCAATATAACAAAAATCTTGGCCAGGATAATCCATGAGATGGTTTTGATATTTTGCAATATAATGTGGATGACCTAATCGGGATTGACAATTAAACTTTGAGGTGTCCTTTGAGCATTTTGGTGAAGGAGATGAATTTTACAAAAACTATATTCACATGAGTTCTAAGGATGTTGTTCTACACATTCGACCTATCCGATCATTGGGTACCATTGCTAGATGATCAATTTGATTGATATAGAAATTTATTTCTATGCTACCAACATAGGTTCGGACCTATGGGGTCATACACATAAGAGTTCTCGAATTGATCGAATAGCTAATCGACGATTAAGAATCGTTCTAGAGTTTAACAATCAATACGATTGATGATTGACCTAGTGCAAGTATTATAGGAGGATCGATTAGCAATATGATTGCTAATTGGCTTAATCTAATTAAATCAAAGGGCTAAGATTAGGTTTTATTAAATATGATTTAATTAGATTTGGTTTGGGCTTGATTGGATCAAGTCTAATTAGTTTATTGGATAAGCTAATTGCAAGGAAGAACTAGTCCTAGTTCAATTAGGACTTGTATCAACTCAATTTTTAATTTGATTAAAAAATTAAATTAAAATTTGATCTAATTTAATTTGATTTAATTAGATTATTAGTTGGACTTAGACCTAATCTAATTATGTTAATTAAATCTTGATTTAATTTGGTCAAAAGATCAAGTTGGACCAAGTCAAACTAGGAGTCCTAGTGAGACTAGGACTCCGATCTCCATGAGCCACCTTAGCCCCAACGCCCCCCACACCATTTCTTTTGGATTTTTTCATGGAAAATATTCTCTCTAGGCCTTCCACATGCACCCTAAGTCCCTCCTTTCTTACATGAAAATTTAAGATGGACCAAGTCAAAGAAGGAGTTTGAGTTGATTTAAATTCTATGAGATATATTTTTAAACAACTAAAACTCTTTCCTTATTTTTATGCTGCGCACTCCTTATTTTTTCTCTAAATTTTCATTGCTTTTAGAGGATTTGTGTGACATTCTCAGGTGGTTTATGAAAAAAGGAGGGGGCTCCCAAGAGTTGGGCGCCCCATTGTCTAGCCCTATTTGGATACCTCTTGACAAGCTATTTGACCTAGTCAAGGATTCCTCTATATCTCCATATATAAAATAAATTTTAACCTAATTTTTTCATGGATTACACATCTAAGAGAGGCCATTAGGGGTGTGAAAAATTTGATAGAGAAGCCTAGGGTGCAGGATTTTGTGAAGACACCAATCAAGATGTCTTGGTGAGAGAAGAAAGAAGAAGAAGAGGGTCTTCTTCTAAGATTTTTTCTTCAACTCCTATTCCTCCATTTTTGTGAGTGTTTGAGATATGTCTCAACCTCACGAATCATTTTCCTCAACTTTTAAAAGTTGAAAAGTTCAAAAGTTGAAGATGAAAGATTCAGATCGACTATCGAAATAGGATCAGCACAGTACTAGCATACTGTGCTGATTTCTAGGCATTGAACTTTAGATTTATGATTAAGGGCTCATGTGGACAACTCGTAGAGGCTGGAGATGTGTACTACTTAGAACAACCATCTTAGGCCTAGATCAGTGAGTTAAGAAACTCGAGATTTAAAGGTAAGAGTGATCTGATCTCCCTACTTAGATGTCTTGATCTGATCTAAAGTAGTCTGCTATTGATATGATCAACATGTAGTTCTTTTGATATTTTATTTTTTGATTTAATAGCATGTCTTAATCATGTAGTAGTATCCTAGATCTAGGATTTTATGTTATATTGTACATAATTTAATATGATTAATTCGTTTCTTTCGCTGCAATTTTGAAAAAGTTTTAAAAGCTAACCCTAGAACCTTAGATCTGGTTCCTTCATGATAGTCTTCCTGAGCCTTCATCGCTTCTAACCTCATGCAATTTATCACCTTTATATTGGCGATCGGTTGGTGGCCCATCTATAAATGTAATAAAGCAAGTTATGCAAATAAAGAAGATCATAGACAAGTCATCAAAAGAGAGAGGCAAAGCGATTACCTCAAGGAAGGACCCTAGAGAGTCCCAAGTACGCTGCTCAGGATTGGCATCAACAATTTTGTCCACAAGCTCGACCAAGGTGCATCCATCGATCAATTCCTTAATAATCTCCCGATTATGGAAAGGGTTTTCTCCCAAATCCTCTTCAAAAGTGTTGGACCCACTTGGATGAGTCTTGCACTTGACCTTTTAGAGGCCATCTTTGCTTTCTTCTTCTCCACTCCCTTTTCTTTATCAATGGGAGGCTCCGAAGTTTGAACTTTGGTCGGAGGGCTTGAGGATGTTGAAGGTGCTACAACCCTGGTGACAGCAACAACCTCGGTAGTAGTAGTAGTTGCAGGGATGTCAACAATGCTAGCGGGCATAGCGAAGCTCGGGGCATCGATCCTTATCCTTTTTGAAGGCCCATTGGGCGCAGTACCTTTCCTTTTGTAGGTTCGAAGCTCCTAGGAAAGCTTCTGAAGTTCATCCGCATCCATTTCTATAATAAGAAATGAATTATCATTAGAAAGAAGGGCAAGAAAGTAATTTATGAAATTAAGAAATATACCTACTGGATTGAAGGGACTCAGGCCTAGATTTAACAAGGTTTGATCTTTTATGAGTTCGAAAAGAAGAAAAGCTTGGTAAATCCTAAGCTTGCTGATAGAATTAAGATCATCCTTTTTCAAACTAGGAGCTCAGTGAACTGAATCCCTCAGCTATCCCCAAGGAAGAAATCCTAACCTAAGAGACGGGATGAGACAAAGAAAAATTTTTCCTTCCAGTGATGAATGAAAGAAGGGGTGCGTTTAAGTAGCCCCATCTTGCCAAACTAGGGAGACACGTACCATCAATCCTTGGTGGTAGGATGGTGTTTGAAGGTGTAATAGTTATGGAACAAGGAAATAAATGGTTGAACTTCAATCGAGATACAGAGGGAAAGAAAATCTATAATGAAGCTAAAAGAATTTGGAACCATGGAAGCAAGAAAAATTATCTAAAAATAATAAAAAAAAGAAGCTATGACAAAAGGAGGAATTGGAAGATGAAGTTTAGCATGAAGGGCTTTAGTGTATAAACAGGAACGACCTGAAAGAGGAGCACAAGCTCGATCGCTCAGCCTGGGGAGTTTCATTTCATATTCTAAAGAAACCCTATACTAAATCCTTATCAAAGAAAGGTCACCTGGATGCAGAAAATAAGAGATGATTTTAGGTATGAAAATTGGACAAGGTACTATCCTAAGCTCGACTTCTATCCTAGATGTTGAAAGAAAAAATCAGCATTTTTCCACCACAGGATCAATCAATTTTGATTAGATCTGAAGAGATATTTCAAAAATTTTCTAATAAATTCTAATCAAATCTGAGACATCTTAGATCTAATCCTAAAGATCTGATATTAAAACTAAAATTAAAAAATAATTAGATTTAATTTCATACCTTGTTTGGATAAACTGCTTTTATCCTGCCAATGATCTATCGTCACCCAAAGTTATGGATCTAGCCATGTAAGTGCCTAGCCTCTATCAGAGTCCACTCAGGCTGGATCTAGATGTGCTCTTCTTTTGGATCTGATGTCAAAAATTTAGATCAGATCTAAATTTCTATTACCTTCAAAATAACTTCTGATGCTGCACTCGATCTGTTGATGTAGAACACCCTGTCGTGATCTTTGCTTTTGCTTTCTTCAATTTTTGAAGGCTAAATCTCCACCAAATCAAGATCGAGTTAATGTCCCAACAAAACTAAAAATGGCAAGTTATGTCAGGAATTCATAGATATTGTCTTATTTTCATCTTATAAATTAAGAATTTTTTTTTTTGACCTGGATAAGCTCCAGTCAGACCAGAACAAAGCCTTACAGGATTTTTGTGGAAGCCCAAACTAATTTGGCTTAGCCGAGATCAATCAGAAAATCTACAGAAGAAGAAATTTAGGCTCAATTGTGTGCTAGCATGGTTTTCTTAAACCTAATTCGGATCTAATCCAAATCAATCAAACTGGGTTAGCCTAATTGATCACATCCAGACCCAAACCCTTGTTTATGTGACCTAGTTAGGTTCAGGTCCATATGGTAATGAGATATGTCACGATCTCTATAATCAACATCATCGAAATACCTTTTGATGGACCAAAACTTTTTTGGCTCATACAATTAGAATGATTGATCATAAAGATCATTCTAATTGTTCTTAAAATCTACCAGTTACACCTAGCAGTATATAGTGACAATCAATTAGAACTGAAAATGAATCTTTTGGTGCAGCTACCTGTGTGATTGGATTCTTCTATCTTGAGCCTCGACAGGATTTGGGTTAAGGTGAACTTGTCTAACCCAATATCCATCATATGAGTTAATCATTCGATTCGAGTCTAATATAAAATTGATATGTATTAAAATTAACCGTAAGTGCATGGTGTGCAAAGTAGCACATCAACGAGTATGGGTTGATCCCATGAGGAATTGTATTTAAATTACGTTCAAATCCTAGCTCAGGTGAGCTTTAACAAAGAGTTTTGAAAAATCGATTGATACTTACTACTAAATAGTAAATTAATTTTAAAAAATAATAATCTAAAGATCTAGGACTTTTAATCCACTAGAGTAATGACTTAGAGAGTTTTTCTAAGATTTTTGTTCTGATGTTCCTTAATTAAGGTGTAATGCATAGACAAACATTCACCCTAATTAAAGAACTTTCCTTTCAACTACTTCTCTTGTGTTATCCAAGTATGGACTATGAAGAAACTTTGACCCAACAAAAATCCATCAAAGTTTTCCACATAAAGAAGAGAAAAGGAATTAAAAATATTAAAAGCTTTCTTCCTATTATCTTTCTTGCACCGAATCAAGCATGAACTATAAAGGGATTAAAATCCAATGATAGTCCATCAAGTCTCTTGGCAAGAAGCTTGAAGGAAGAAGAACTAAAAAAATAAAGCCAAGAAAAAATCTTAAGAAGAGTTTCTAATCATGGTTTAGCTTCATCACAAACCCCAATGGATTGCTTAGCTAGACATGATTTGAAGAAAAACTATAAATCCGATTAAGAACATAAAAAAAATATTATACTAATTACTAAAAATTAAAATTATAGTAAATAAAATAGATGTAGAAAGTAAATAAGCATAAAAATTAAACTATCCTATATGCTGAAATTAAACTGCATAAATTAAATTACACAAGCAATGATTAAAAGAAAATAAAATTTTATTACTGGAATAAAAATTTGATTACAAAAATAAGAACTAACTCCTAAGCCATTAACAGGGCTTGGAGTTGAAATAAGAAAATAAATAAAAATATAGACTCTCCACTGGCATATTTTTTTCTGGCTAACGCTCCTTCTCATATGTTGGAAGGATGGAAGAAAGTGAAAAAAAGATGGATAAAAATTTTATGGGTAGGTATTCCCGCCTGTCACACGGGCTCCTACTAGAGTTGTGGTGTGGAGAGATAGATCTTTTGGTAGAGGCATTGGGTTTTATTTATAGGCGTAAGGGGGAGGCGGATTTTTTATTTTTTCCATATGGGACAAATTAAAAGGAGAGGCAATAAGAAATGGGCCATTGGGTTAGGAAGCTTACTTTTCATCCATTGATTTTTAAGTCACATTCACACTTGGATCTATGTGAAAGGTTATCTTTTAATCTAGGTCCTTGATCTTTAAGTCGTGTTCACACTTGAATCCATGCAAAAGATCTTTAATTCTGGGCCCTTGATCAAGAGGAGGTTGCTTCTCTTGTGTTATCCAGGCAACCAGCTCCCAGGTTATGATGCTGCCTGGTTCACTTGAATTTGAGCAAATTTGAGTCTAATTTGAATTGTATAAGTCCAAACTCTTAATTACCTGTAAAGTATATTAGAAAGTATCAAATTCTTAATAAATAAGGAGCAATTAAATTAAATTTATACCTCTAGTGACTTAATTTTAGTATTTATCATACCCTCCAACTTGAACTTTACTCATCCTCGAGTAAAAGAAATATTGATATACAATACTGACTTTCTTCGACATGAGTATTCATTTAATAATTTTAGAAATAAATGATATCCACTTAGAAAATGATCAAAGCATATCATTGGGATATTAAGGCTATCCGATAGAATAGTTGAAAAAAAAAATTTATAAAAGCTTTTTCTAAATCCACTCTTACCTTTATCCTTGAATCGTCTAACTCTATGATGGGTTAGTGGTTTTGCATTCGCACATCCATTCCTTTTTTTTCTTTTTTTTAGATAAAAAAATAGTCCGTGCAATGTCTTAACAACTTAAGCTTTTTATTTAACCCTTGTAGCGAGTGTTAGGCCAATGACTCCCAAACCATTTGGCTTTAGGGCATTAGGTGTAAAACACCCCTTGGGCTTATTGACTCGAGTCAAATAGGCTATGGGTTGGAACTTGGCTATATGATTTTTTTTTTTAATATTGCCTACTTTTTGACATGAATATCATTGCTTATATAGTTAACGAGACCTGGTTACTCAATAGGAAACCAATATTTTTTTTTCATGAAAGTATATGCATCAACATATCCCACTTATACCCATAAGAGGTTGATTTTTTTTAGATATTAGGAGGGAAGGTTAGAAATGATCAAAAATAAATTTTTATTCTAGACTCAATCTTCTATTGAATTATACCAATATGCAGTCCCTCGATACTTCTCAATTTTTCTAAAATGTGCATCACATGTTGCTAAAATGTCTAATGTTACTCAAGTCTGAAGCATAGTAGGAATATGAATATCAATAAATTTGTACATACAAAGGATCAAAGTAAAGTTCAAAGTTCATCTCTCACCCCATAACTTATTCTATAGTGACTTCAATAAGGTAAGGAAAATAAAAACCAAATAGATAAAAAAAAGGAATACACCTAATTTGATGTGTCCTTGGTTCAGCAGGTGTCTTCACATGTTCTTTTTGGTTCTTCCCTCCAACTTATTCGACATTGATTGAAGTAAAATCTAAATAAACTAAAAAGAAAAATTTAAAATGCAAGGATCTGGGATGCCTCCCAGGAGTGCTAAGTTTATAGTCTTCAGTCAGACTAAACTCAGAAAATAGATCAATCGAGATATGTTGGTTCATAGAGAACCATGACTTCCTCAATAACTTCAATGGATAATTCCAAGAATGATTTTAACCATTGACCATTCACTTTAGACACAGTACCATTGCTTGGTTTTCAATTTCTGTAGCTCGTTGTGAGAAACCTTCTTTAACTAAAAGTAGTCCTGTCCATCTAGATCTCAACTTTTCAGGGAATAGGTATAATCTAGAATTATACAAAAGAACTTTCTGTCCAAGAGTAAAATATATTTTAAGAATTTCTTGATCATGGAAAACTTTTGTTCATTCCTTGTATACCCTGGCATTTTCATAAGCTTCATTTCTAAGTTCTTCTAATTCATTAATCTGAAGCTTTCTATAATTTTCGGCTGCGTCCAAATCCAAATTTAATTTTTTGATAGCCCACATGACTTTGTGTTCTAGCTCAACAGGCAAGTGACAAGGTTTTTCAAATACAATCCTATAAGAAGACATTCCTAGGTTGGTCTTAAAGGTGGTACGGTATGCCTAGAGTGCATCTACAAGTTTTAAGGATCAATCCTTTCTATTGGCATTAACAGTTTTCTTCAGGATCTGTTTGATTTATCTGTTGGACACTTCTACTTGCCTATTAGTTTGAGGATGACACAGTGTGGCCAACTTGTGGGTGACATTATATTTTTTCATTAAAGCAGCAAAGGATCAGTTGCAAAAATGTGCCCCCGATCACTAATGATTGCTCTAGATGTACCAAAATGGGAGAGAATATTTTCTTTAAGGAATTTACTGACCACTTTGCTATTTGTTGATCTACAAGAAATAGCTTCTACCCACTTAGAGACATAATCGATAGCTACTAAAATATATTCATTTCCAAAGGAGTTTGGAAATGGTCCTATGAAATCAATCTCCCAAACATCAAAAATTTCGACCACCAAAATTGGATTAAGTGGCATCATGTTTCTCTTAATGATTCGACCCATTTGTTGGCATCGAGCACAACTTCTACAGTACTCATGAGCATCTCTAAATAAATTGGACCAATAAAATCCACATTGGAGGACTTTTGCAATAGTCCTTTTAGATGCAAAGTGACCACCACATGCTTGATCATGACAAAAAGATAAAATACTTCTAACCTCATTATTTGGGACACACCTCCTAATGATTTGATCAGGATAATGTTTGAACAAGTATGGATCATCCCAAATGAAATACTTCACTTGGGCGAAGAATTTGTGCTTGTCCTGAGTGGTCCAGTGGGAAGGAACTTTACCAATGGCTAAATAGTTGACAATATCAGTATACCATAGTTCAGTGCATACAGACATGAGTTGTTCATCAGAAAAAAAATTCATTAATAGGTGATTCACTAAATGGTGTGACTATGATTCGGGACAAGTGATCAGCTACTGCATTCTCTATTCCTTTCTTATCCTTGATTTCTAGGTCAAATTCATGAAGGAGCAAGATCCATCGAATTAAGCACGCCTTGGCATCTTTCTTTGCTAAGAGATGTCTAATGGCTGAGTGGTTAGTATATACAATGGTGTGGGACCCAACCAAATAGGATTTGAATTTTTTAAGGGCAAAGACAATGGCTAGGAACTCCTTTTTAGTGGTAGTGTAATTAAGCTATGCATCATTTAAGATTTTACTAGCATAGTAAATAACTCTAGGCAGCTTATCAATTCTTTGACTTAGAACTACGCCTACGACATAATCAGACGCATCACACATGAGTTTAAAGGGTACAGTCCAGACAGGTGGGTGAATAATGGAAGTTGAAACAAGTGCCTTTTTAAGAAACTCAAAAGATTCTAGGCACTCGAGAGTAAACTCAAATTTTATTTCCTTTGCTAACAAGTTGGTCAACGGGCGAGCTACTTTGCTAAAATTGGCTATGAACCTTCTATTGAATCCAACATGTCCTAAAAATGAATGAATTTTCTTAATAGATTTGGGTGGTAAAAGATTCATAATCAGGTTTACTTTGGCCTTGTCTACTTTAATTCCTTTTTGTAAAACTACATGGCCAAGAACTATGCCCTCTCTAACCATGAATTTGCGTTTCTTCCAATTAAAAACTAAGTGCTTCTCCGTACATCTTTCTAGGATAAGTCTTAAATGATCTAAACATTCGGAGAAGGTAGGGCCAAAGATAGAAAAGTCATCCATAAAAATTTTAAAAAATCGTTCAATCATATCAGAAAAAATGCTAATCATACATCTTTGGAAGGTTGCTAGTGCATTGCATAACCCAAAGGGCATGCGCCTATAGGCAAAGGTTCCGAATGGATATATTAGGGATAAACCCCACTCCTGTCGAAGTCCAGTCTGATGCTTAGCCTAATACAACTGGTAATCATGAAAGAGCTTTGATCGAAAATTCTTCCTCCAGTAGTTGAGCCCCAACCGAACTCCCTCCAGCAATCAAGCCCCAGCCAAACTCCTCCAGTGGTCGAGCCCCAGCCAAACTTCTTCAGTAGCCAAACTCCTCAGTGGTCGAACCCCAGCCGAACCCTCCAGTGGCCAAAGTCCTTTTGAACTTCAGCCGAACTCTTTTTGGACTTCTCCTTCAGTCAAATTCCTCCAAGAGCCGAACTCCTTCAGGACTTCTCCTTCAGTCGGATTCCTTCAGGAGCCAAACTCCCTCTGGATTTCTTTTTTGAATTCTTCTAGGAGCCAAACTCCTTTTAAACTTCTCTTTCAGTCAGATTCCTCAAGGAGCCAAATTTTTTTCAAACCACTCCTTCAGTTGGATGCCTACAGGAGCCAAACTCCTTCTGGACCTCTCCTTTGGTCGGATACCTCTAGGAGTCTAACTACTTTCAGATCTTTCCTTCAGTCAGATTTCTATAGGAGCCAAACTCCTTTTAGACCATTCCTTCAGTCAAATGCCTACAAGAGTCGAACTCCTTCCAGACCTCTCCTTCAATCGGATACCTCTAGGAGCTGAACTCCTTTCGGATCTCTCCTTCAATTGGATTCCTCCAGGAGCCAGACTCCTTCCGGATCTCTCCTTCAGTCGGATTCCTCCAGGAGCCAAACTTCTTTCGAACTTATCCTTTAGTCGGATTCCTATAGGAGCCAAACTTCTTTTGGACCACTCCTTCAATCGGATGCCTATAGGGGTCGAACTCCTTTCAAACCTCTCCTTCAGTCGGATATCTTCAAAAGCCAAACTTCTTTCGGATCTCTCCTTCAATCAGATTCCTACAGGAGCCAAACTCCTTTCAGATCTCTATTAGATTTCTCCAGATGTCGAACTGTTAGATATATATGTCCTAGAAGCCAAAATTGGCTGACACTTGTAATACACTTCTAAGGGCAAAATTATAATTTTGACTATAATCAATAAAATGGGTAATTTTCTATCACATATGTGTATTTAGTGTTTGTGATACATCCTTTGAGTTAATGATAATGATAATTCATATTTTTAAGAGTTGAAAATTTAAGACATGAATAATCATTATTAACTCATAAAATGCTTCCGACCATAGGATCATCACGAGCATGGTGATTGATTTGGAAGGTTAGTGTACAATCGCTTCTCTTTAGTAGATGAGTCTTGAGTCTACAGTATGAAGACACCAGAGCGAGAGTACAGATACTCGTTAGAGAATGAGGGCACTGAGCGTGACCACCTCGAGTAGTCATTAGAAAGTCTACCTTCTCGTCAATGACTGACTCGATGCTACAGTAGTATGTCTGGTTCTTTGACCTGAGATGCATCGACAATTCACCTTGAGGGTGTTATAGTTTGACTATACCATTACTCTATCTCCTAGCCATTTGGAATCCTGAGGTATATGTGGCTATAGCATGTTCATTGTAGGAACTGGATAGCATCAAGATGGAATCTATCTACCTCGGTGGTAGAGGAGCAGCCCTATGATGATCATAAGAATCAAGTCCAAAAGTCCATCGCCATGGCAGAATGAAATAATAGAAAGAGTTTCTATTTAGGTTTTCACATTGGACTTGAATCGAATGATTACATCATATGATAGAGACTAGGGTTTGATGAGTTCACCTTAACCCTAATCTGATCGGGGCTCAAGATAGAAGAACTTAATCACACAGGTAGCTGCACCAAGAGGTTCACATTCAGCTCTGATGGATTGCCACCATATACTGTTAGGTTTCACTGATGGATTTTGGAAGTAATTAGAATGATTTAGATGATCGATCATTCTAGCTGTTCAAATCAGAAGAGTTCTGATCCATCTAAAGGAGTTTCGATGATGTCAATGATAGAGATCATGACATATCCCATTACCATACAAAAACTGAATCTAACTGGGTCACACAAACAAGGGTTTGAATCTGATGATCATCAATTGAACTAATCTAGTTCAATTGATCTGAATGAGATTCAATTAGGTTCAAGGAAATCGTGCTAGCACTCGATTGAACCTAACGTTCTTCTTTTACTATCATAAAAAGTTGTCCTGACTGAGCCAAAAGAGTTTGTGCTCATTTAGAGGCCTTCACTTGGTCTGACTGAAGCTTGTCCAAGTCAGAAAAGATTATCTTATTTTGTAAGACAATACCTGCCATTTTTGGTCATCTGCCATTTCTCGTCCTTTGACTTTGGTCAAAAGTTGACCTTTGACTGGTCAAATGTTGACCATTGACACTTTGACTTTTGTCCATGTATCATGCACCTATTGGAGAGCTGGTGGGGGCCTGTCCCCCTATCAGAACCTGGCAAGGAGGAGGGCGCATGCCACCCTTGGCGTGTGCCCAAGTTGGAGGCGCCCAGGAGTCCCTATTGGATAGGGACTCCATCTCCTTTTTGGATTCTGATTAGAGTTCTCCTAAGAACCAACTTTGACTGATCTTAGGCACCCTCTAAGGAGGAATCCAGGGGACTCTATTTTCACCAATCAGATTTAGATCTGATTTCACAAAGAGTTATGATTGGTTGGGAAGAAGAGGAGTTGGATCACAGATAGTCTATAAATAAGACCCTGCGCCCAACTCAAAGATTGATTGGAAATTGAAATCCCATGCCCCAAGGCTGCCTCTCCCCTCTTCCTCCATGCCAAACCCACCTTCTCCCTCTCCTCTCCATGTCCAAAAGTATTTTGGACCTTGGTTGGTGCAATCCAGATGAGAGAAAGGCGACTGAAAGCTAGAAGGCTGCGCTGCTACAAAGGACAACTGCTGATCTTCAAAAGGAGTTTTGAAGATCCTCCAGATCAGATCCAGATCTAATTTTTGGAGATGTGATAGAGAAGAAGAGGATCTCCAGATCTAGCCTGAGTGGATACCGGTAGAGGCCAGGCACTTGCATGGCTAGATCCAGAACCTTCCGCTGCATACGGGATCATCAATGGGTAATAGGATTACCCACTTCAAGGTAAATTAAATTTGATTTAATTTATCTAATTTTATTTTATTTATTAAAATAATAAGAATTAGATCTAAAATATCTTAGATCTAATTAAGATCAAAAGAAAAATTTTTAAAATATATCTCTTGATCTGATCAGATCTAAACAAACCTGGTCTAGGAAATCAGGATTTCTCTTCAACTGGTATCAGAGCCAGGTTCTAAAAGTATTTAGATCTGATTTTAAATTTATTTTAATTAAAAAAAAGTGATTTTAGATGTCACATGAGATGTGATCAGATCTAAATCAGAAAAATTAAAATTAAATGATTTGGATCTAAGATTAGAAAATATGCATGACTAGTTCTAAAATAGAATAGTTCTATAGAATAGTCTTGCATGTTTTTGATTTAATCTAATTAAATCATATTTTAGATCTGTTTATTTACTATTTTTTTGATATTATAATTATTATAATAACATCTAAAAAATAGTAAATAAAATTATTTAATTTTAAATATCATATGAGATATGATTGATGCATGTCTAGACTAGTTGTAGAATAGTTCTACATAATTGTCTAGATTAGAATTTATTTTGATTAGATCAATTTAAATCTAATTTTTTAGATTATTATGAGATAATTTAGATCTAAAAATATGCATGATTCGATACATGAGATGTATGCAAAATATGCCATGATTAGATCTAATTTGTATATGAGATATATGATATAGATCTAAAACTATTTTGTAGTATTGCATGTTCCTGATTAAGGCGTTCCTCTTGGCCGTCCGATCATAAGAATGAAGAAGGATTTAAAGGCCCTCTCCTCCCATCTGATGGGGTGTTCTTATGATGTGTAGGGGTGCTGCACGTTCGTTCTTAATCAGAAATCCAAAACTTATTTTCTGTAAAACCCAAGATCCTAAAACCCTATGATTTATTATGCATATTTTGTTTAGGAACCCTACTTAATTAAGAATTAAGATTATAGAATATAAAATTAGATCTAAAATTGAGAATTTTAGATCTAAGACATATTCATAATTTTGGGTTCGGGCTTGGGTAGCTCAATTAGGTCTAAGCGGTTGATCAAACCGAATCAAGAGTTGGTTAGATGGGATCAACAATGCTTAAATTGACTAGCCTAAGTCTGGGTCAAGATCGAGTCACGATCAAGCAAGACCTAATTAGGCTCAGAGGTTAGAGTCTGGATTGTAGGCTAACCCAATTGGTTCTGGCTCAATAATTTGGTGTCTAAGGTAAGTTTGGCACATACGATCGACTGGTTTTTAATTGGAAGCTACTCGACCTGAATGCATTCTTGTACGAGTTAATGGCATATTCCTTCCACCGATCTACTTACCTGGCCATATCTGTTGACACAGTTCTGATCTGAGGTGGTCAATAATCCAAGCTAACCCATGCCACTAGGTTAGTCATAATTGTTATGACTATGACAAGTCTAGTTTAAAGAGACCTGAATCAATTCTCCCTAAGAAAAGATTAAGTCTGAGGTCTTCCACCATTGTAGATGTGCGGGCCCTTCGGGGTTGATTGTTCTCAGCTGGATACAGTGGCTCAATTGCACCGAAAAGATGCAACCATGTCTATTAGGCATTGGATGCTATGGGCTAGAGGATGAGTTGGGCGCAATACTCTGGATACGGTGAGAGACTCAATTGGAAATCCAGTCTGTGCAAATGATGGGTCTGACTTAACTAAGGAGTGGATCAATATTTTGAATATGGTGAGATTCATGAATTAGAGATCAAGTTTGGGTGCACATGATTAGAGAATCATTGAACAAGAGTT
>QRFJ01001714.1:0-22462 GCA_006176705.1 Cocos nucifera
TAGTTCAATTGTTTGATAGATTCCAATTAGTTCAAGGAAATCGTGCTAGCAATGATTGAACCAACATGTCTCCTTTTCTTTTCCTTCATTAAAAAGTATATTCTCGACTGAGCCAAATAGAGTTGTGTCACTCAGGTACCTTTACCTAGTCTGACTGGGCTTGCACTTTAGAAAAGGTTGTCTTATTTATATATAAGTTTGAGACCCCGCAGCCCCCACACCCCCCCCCACCCCCAGCCGCCCCACGTTGCCAGCACCTACCATTTTTCGTCACCTGCTAAATTGTCTTTCCTTTGACTTTGCTCAAATATTGACCTCTTGACCATTGGACATCTGTCCATATGTCATGTTTGTTAGAATATATGTGCCCTAGAAGCACAGAATGGCTCGAAGTTGTAATACACTTTAGGGGCAAAATATAATTTGATTACTTATCAATAAAATGAGTTATTTTCTATCAACATATGTGATTTAGTGTCTGTGATGACATCCTATTGAGTTAATGTGAATGATATTCATAGTTTCAAGAGTTAAAATTTAACATGGAATAATCATTATTCAACTAATAAAATGCTCTCGACATAGGATCATACGAGGATGTGCATGTCCGATTGAAAGGTCTGTGCTAATCGCTTCTGTTAGTAGATGAGTCTTTGAGTACTACAGGTGTGAGACCCGGCGCGAGAGATAAGAACTCTTTAGAAATGAAGGGCATAGCGTGACCACTCGAGTAGTCATTAGAGTCTACCTTCTCGTCAATGACTTGGACTTGATGCTGCAGGTATAGTAGTCTGTCTTTGACCTGAGTTGCATCGACAGTTCACCTTAGGGTGTCTGATAGTTTGACTACACCATTACATCGATCTCCTAAGCACATTCGAACCCGTAGGTGTTTGGCTATGAGCATTTTATATGTAGGGAACTGATATGGCCTAAAGGATGGAATCATCATAACCTCGGTGTAGGAGCAGCCCTATGGATGATTCATGAGGAATCAAGTCCAGAAGTCCATGGCCATGGGGTCAGATGAAATAATAAAAGAGGTTTTCTATTTTAAGGTTTTACATCGGACTTGAATCGAAATGAGTTACATCACATATGACATGAGACTAGGACTTGACGAGTTTACCTAAACCAATCTGATCGGAGAGCTCAAGATAGAGAGACTTTAAGTCACACAGGTAGCTTGCACAAGAGTTGGTTCGCATTAGCTTTGATGGGTTGCCACCAATATATGCTAGGTCGCACTGGAGATTTTGGAAGCAATTGATGTATTAGTATCATCATTCTAGCTGTTCGAATCAGAAGAGTTTGATCCATCGAAAGAAGTTATCGATGATATCGATGATAGAGATCATATGACAACCAATACACTACAGAACTGAACTAATCTGGGTCACAAAACAAGGTTTGAATCTGGTGATTCATCAATTGAACTATATCTAGTTCAAATTGATCTGAATGAGTCAAATTAGTTCAAGAAAATCTGCTAGCACTCGATGAACCTAAACGTATCTTCTTTTGCTATCATAAATAGTTGTCCCGATGTAGCCCAAAGGGTTTGATGCTCATCAGAGGCCGCACCATGTCTTGTGGAGGTTGTCAATCAGAAAAGGTTGTCTTTTTTTGTAAACAATACTCCTTTTTGGTCACCTTCTTCTTATCTTTACTTGTCCAAAGTCTTGACCTTTGTAAGCACTTGATGGAATATGTGACCATTGATACTTGACGTTCTATACGTGATTCATCGACTATTGGAGAGGCTGTGGGGGCCTTTCCGCCAGGCTGCAAAACGATGAGGCCCCTACAGAACCTGGCAAGGAGAGGCGCACGCCACTCTGGCGTGTGCCCAAGTGGAGCGCCCAGGAGTCCTGTTGGTAAGGGACTCCATCTCCTTTTTGGATTTCATTAAGAGTTTCTCCTAAGAACCAACTTTGACATGTCTTAGGGCCACCTCTAAGGCATGGATCAGGGACTCTATTTCCCACCAATCAGATTTAGATCTGATTCAAAAGAGTTGTGATTGGTTGGGAAGAGAGGAGTTGGATCCAGATAGTCGTTATAATAAACACTCTGCGCCCAAACTCAATATGAGAGAAATTTAAATCTCCACACCCAAGGTGCTCTCCCCTCTCTACCTCCATGCTCAAACCACCTTTCTCCCTTCCTCTTCACACGTCAAAAGATCTTTGAGACCTGGTAGGTCTGGTGCAATCCTTAAGATAGAGAAAGGCGAACTGAAAGCTAGAAGGCTAGACTGCTGCAAAGGATAACCTGATACTTCGGCGTCTTCAAAGGAGTATTCGATTCATTCAGATCAAGATCAATTTTATTTTTGGATGCATGATAGAGAAGAAGAGGATCTCTAGCATCTAGCTGAGTGTGACGTTAGAGGCCAGCGCTTGCATGGCTAGATGTCAGAAATCCATCCGTGCATATACAGGATCATCAAGCGGTATAGGATTTACCCAAACTTCGAATTCAAATTAAATTAATGATTTAAATTTATTAATTTTATTTTAATTTATTAGATATAATTAGATATTAGATCATGAAAAAATCCTAATCTAATTGGATCAAAAGAGAAAATTTTTTTGAAATATATCTCCTTGATCCTGATCAGATCTGAAACGAATCTATTCAAAAAATCGATTTCCTTCAAACTGGAATCAGCAGCTACATTGTTCTAAAAAGTAGTTTAGACTTATTATTTAAATTTATTCTTAATTTAGAACAAAAATAATATTTAGAGTGTCGACATGAGGATGTGATCAACTGAAATAGAAAAAAATTAAATTAAATGATTGGATCGTAATTAGGAAAAATATTTGGCATTGACTAGTTCTAAAATAGAATAGTCTCTATAGAATAGTTTGCATGTTTGTTATTTAATCTTGATTAAATACTATTTAGATTTAGTTATTTACTATTTTTGATGATATTAATATGGTTATAATAACATTGAAAAATAGTAAATAAGAATATTTAATTTTAAATATCGATATGAATATGATTGTGCATGTCTGACTAGTTGTGAGAAATGAGTATCTACATAGATTATCTAGATCTAGAGTTTATTTTAGATAGAGTCAATTTAAATCTAATTTTTAGATTATTATAGAGATAATTTAGATCTGAAAATATGACATATTCGATACATAGATGTATGCAAAATTGCGCTGATTATGATCTAGATCTGTATATGGATATATTGATATAGATACTAAAAATATGTTTTGTAGATTATTGCATTCCTGATTAAACATTCCTCTTGACTGTTTCGGTCATAAAAATGAAGAAGCGGTTTAAAGGCACCTCTCTTTTAATTAGAGGGTGTTCTTATAATGTAATACGGGTGCTGCGCGTTCTTCCTTAATCAACAAATCCAAAACTTACTTTCTGCAAAACCCTAGATCCTGAAACCCTAGGATTTATTGTGCATATTTTGTTTATGAACCCTACTTAATTAAGAATTAAGATTATGGAATATTAATTAGGTCTAAAATTGAGAATTTCAGATCTAAGACATATTCATAATACTGGGTTCGGGCTTGGGTAGCTCAATTAGGTCTAAGCGGTTGATCAAACCGAATCAAGAGTTGGTTAGATGGGATCAACAATGCTTAAATTGACCAGCCTAATAGGATTAAGTCTGGGTCAAGATCGAGTCACGATCAAGCAAGACCTAATTAGGCTCAGAGGTTAGAGTCTGGATTGTAGGCTAACCCAATTGGTTCTGGACTCAACAATTTGGTGTCTAAGGTAAGTTTGGCACATACGACCGACTGGTTTTTAATTGGAAGCTACTCGACCTGAATGCATTCTTGTACGAGTTAATGGCATATTCCTTCCACCGGATCTCACTTACCTGGCCATATCTGTTGACACAGTTCTGATCTGAGGTGGTCAATAATCCGAGCTAACCCATGCCACTAGGTTAGTCATAATTGTTATGACTATGACAAGTCTAGTTTAATGAGACCTGAATCAATTCTCCCTAAGAAAAGATTAAGTCTGAGGTCTTCCACCATTGTAGATGTGCGGGCCCTTCCCGGGGTTGATTGTTCTCGGCTGGATACAGTGGCTCAGTTGCACCGGGAAGATGCAACCATGTCTATTAGGCATTGGATGCTATGGGCTGGAGGATGAGTTGGGCTCAATATTTTGGATACGGTGAGAGACTCAATTAGGAACCCAGTCTATGCAAATGGTGGGTCTGACTTAACTAAGGAGTGGATCAATATTTCCGGATACGGTGAGATTCATGAATTAGAGACCAAGTTTGGGTGCACCATGATTAGAGAATCATTGAACAAGAGTTGTTCACTCATTGGCTAACCCATCACCAATAACTGTTAGGTGAGGTGATGAGTCAGTTGGTGAGACCGCACCACCCACTAGAAATCATTAATCATGGAGATTTTCGCATCTCTACAGAGGGAGTGTAGGGATCCGAGAAAATAGTGGGAGCTAATTTGTTTAAAAATAAAATTCCCTAAATAAATTGGTCAAGTCAATAATTACAGTATCTAACTAGAATCTTTGACTCTCTACAGGAAAAATGTCTGCGTCCAACCCATTGGCACGTATCCTGGACACACATAGACTGACCGGACCCAATTATAAAGATTGGCTCAGGAACTACAAAATTATTTTGGGTTCTGAGAAGTTAACCCATGTATTGGACCAGGACCCTCCCACCTTACCAGCCCGTCCATCCTGTTGAACAGAGAGCATCTCTGGAAAAATGGATAGACGAAGATAATAAGGCCAGATATTACATGTTGGGCTCGATGTCTGATGAGCTCCAGCGCCAACATGAAGATATCGGGACTGCTCGCCAAATGTTGGCTCACCTGCAGGAGATGTTTGGTGAACAGAGTCGCGCAGCCAAATATCAAGTCACGAAATGACTTTTTAAGGCTAAGATGCGTGATGGGCAGTCAGTCCAAGATCACTGTCTGACAATGATCAAGGACATGGAAGAGCTTGAGAAGCTCGGTGTGAAGTTGGACTTGGACCTGCAGAATGATATTATTCTGCAATCCTTGACTGATGCATATGGGCAATTCATCATGAATTACCACATGCATAAACTTCAAAATTCCTTGGCCGAATTAATGAATATGCTGGTTACCGCTGAGCTTTCTATGAAAGGTTCTAAAGGCTCAGTTCTTGCTATGGAACGGACTTCTTCCAAAAGAAAGTCTTATGGAAAGAAAAAGAAGTCTGTGAAAAAGCAAAAGGTGGAAGGATCAAAGAAGAAGAAGGCAGAGCCGAAGAAGAAGGCCGATGTCAAAGGAAAGTGTTTCCATTGCAACAGCGACGGCCATTGGAAGCGGAACTGCCCTACTTACCTGGCCACCCTGAAGAACAAGAAGGAAGGTCCTTCTGGAGGTATGCTCGTTATTGAGTCTAACCTTACGGTTTCTTCTGCATCCAGTTGGGTGCTTGACTCTGGTTCTAGTGCTCATCTGTGCACTTCCATGCAGGGTCTTGAGGATAGCAGGAGGCTGAGGGATGGAGACATGATCCTACGCATCGGTAATGGAGCAAGAGTTGCTGCAGTAGCCGTGGGAACATACCCTCTTCGATTACCATCTGGTTTAGACTTAGTTTTGAAAGACTGTTATTATGTGCCTGCAGCTAGCAGGAATTTGATTTCTGTTTCATGCTTAGCACAAGAAGGCTATGTGATCACCTTCTTTAAGGACCATTGTAACATTCTTTATGAAAGAAATAAAATTGCAAATGGTTTCCTTATTAATGGTCTTTATCAGCTACATATTGATGTACCTGTTCTAACTATCGAGCAAAACGTGAATGCCAAACGACCTAGGGATAGTCCAAACGACAGATATCTATGGCACCTGAGATTAGGTCATATAGCAGAAGATAGGATCAACAAATTGGAGAAAAATGGGCTATTGAGTCCATTGACTTCCGAGTCATATCCAACTTGTGAATCTTGTCTTCAAGGCAAAATGACTAAACTCCCTTTTGTTGGACATGGGGAGAGGGCCACAGATCTCCTTGCCCTAGTACATACTGATGTGTGCGGCCCATTTGATGTGCCGGCTAGAGGCAATTTTGTCTACTTCATTACCTTTACCGATGATCTGTCTAGGTATGGGTATGTGTATCTTATGAGACACAAGTCTGAAGCTTTTGAAAAGTTCAAAGAATTCAGACATGAAGTAGAAAAACAAACTGAAAAACCCATTAAGGTTCTTCGATCAGATCGAGGAGGTGAATACCTTAGCCGGGAATTCCTAGACTATCTCAAGGAAAATGGCATAGTCTCTCAATGGACTCCACCAGGAACACCTCAACTCAACGGGGTTTCAGAATGGAGAAATCGGACTCTATTGGATATGGTTCGATCCATGATGAGCTTCACAGACCTCCCTGATTTTCTTTGGGGACACTCATTGTTAACTTCAATTTATCTACTGAATAGGGTTCCCTCTAAAACCGTTCCTACCACACCGTATGAGATATGGCACGGTAAGAAACCAAGTCTGAGTCATCTCAGAATTTGGGGTTGTCCGGCTCATGTCAAAAGACAACAAGCGGACAAGTTAGAGTTTAGGTCCTTTAGAGCTCGATTCATAGGATATCCTAAAGAGTCATTAGGATACTATTTCTACATTCCAGAAGACCACAATGTGATTGTGAGTCGACATGCCATCTTTCTTGAAAAATAGTTTATTCAAGATAGCGGCATTGGAAAGCAGATTAAGCTTGATGAGAAAGTCTCACAAGTAGAACGAGCTAAGGACCAATTGGAACCAAATCAGGTTGAGCCAATAAGAACACTACCTCCTCCACCTCGTAGATCGGAAAGAGTTTCCCATCCCCCTGAAAGATACTTAGGTATTATTTCAGAGGAAGTAGAGAAAATGTTCCTCGTAGGTAATGGTGCTCATGGTGATGATCCCAAAACCTACAACGAGGCGATATCAGATATCGACTCCGAGAAATGGCTAGAGGCAATGCAGTCAGAAATTGACTCGATGCACTCAAACCAAGTCTGGACCTTGGTAGATCCACCAGAAGGTATAGTACCTATTGGGTGTAAATGGATCTTCAAGAGAAAGATTGGTGCAGATGGGAATGTGGAGACATTCAAGGCTAGACTAGTGGCAAAAGGTTATAGTCAATGCGAAGGCATTGACTATCAGGATACCTTTTCCCCAGTGGCTATGCTAAAATCCATCCACACATTGCTTGCCGTTGCAGCCTATTTCGATTATGAAATATGGCAAATGGACGTGAAAATGGCATTCTTAAATGGATATCTTGAGGAAGATATCTATATGGAACAGCCGCTAGGTTTCACATCCAGTGATACTGATCACAAGGTTTGCAAGCTGCAAAGGTCCATATATGGACTTAAGCAAGCATCTCGGAGCTGGAACACTCGTTTCAATGATGTGATCAAAAAGTTTGGTTTCATCAAAAATGAAGAGGAACCATGTGTTTTCAAAAAGGTCAGTGGGAGCGCTGTTGTCTTCCTCGTATTGTACGTGGATGACATCCTCCTTATTGGGAATGATATTCCCATGTTGACAACAGTCAAAATATGGTTGTCCAAGGAATTCTCCATGAAAGACCTAGGTGAAGCATCCTTTATTCTAGGAATTAAGGTCTATAGGGATAGACCGAATAGGATGCTAGGACTTTCACAGAAGATGTACATAGAGAAAGTACTAAAGAGGTTTAGTATGGAAAACTCTAAGAGGGGATTAATACCCTTCAGACATGGTATTCATCTTTCCAAGAAGATGTGCCCTAGCACACCTGAGGAAATAGAACGCATGAGCAAGATCCCTTATGCTTCTGCAATAGGGAGCCTCATGTATGCCATGCTATGTACACGACCTGATATAGCCCATGCTGTGAGTGTCACAAGCAGATATCAGTCAAATCCAGGTGAAGAACACTGGACTTCTGTGAAATGTATCCTTAAGTACTTGAGAAGAACTAAGGATATGATGTTGGTCTTTGGTAATGGAGAACTCCAAGTCCAGGGATACACAGACTCGGATTTCATGTCCGATATAGATGATCGAAAGTCGACATCTGGGAGTCTGTTTGTGTGCAATGGTGGTGCTGTCAGCTGGAAGAGTTCCAAGCAAACGGTGATAGCAGATTCCACCATGGAAGCAGAATATATCGCTGCATCAGAGGCTATGAAGGAAGCATTCTGGTACAAGAAGTTTGCTGCAGAAATCGGAGTAATGCCATCAGATGCCATTCCTCTATACTGCGACAACAATGGCGCCATAGCCCTTGCTAAGGAGCCGAGGTCTCACCAGAAATCCAAGCACATTGAGCGGCGATACCACCTCATCCGCGATTACCTCGAAAAGGGTTATGTCGAGGTCAAGAGAGTCAACTCCACAGATAATGTGGCAGACCCACTTACAAAGCCGTTGGGCCAGCAGAAGTTCGAAGCCCACCTTGAGAAGATGGGACTTAGACTTGTAGCCAATTGGCTTTAGGACAAGTGGGAAGATTGTTAGATATATGTGCCCTAGAAGCCAGAATTGGCTGACACTTGTAATACACTTCTAGGGGCAAAATTATAATTTTGACTAAAATCAATAAAATGGGTTATTTTCTATCACATATGTGTATTTAGTGTCTGTGATACATCCTTTGAGTTAATGGTAATGATAATTCATATTTTCAAGAGTTGAAAATTTAAGACATGAATAATCATTATTAACTCATAAAATTGCTCCCGACCATAGGATCATCACGAGGATGGTGATTGATCCGGAAGGTTGGTGTACAATCGCTTCTCTTTAGTAGATGAGTCTTGAGTCTACGGTGTGGAGACACCGGAGCGAGAGTACAGGTACTCGTTAGAGAACGAGGGCACTGAGCGTGACCACCTCGAGTAGTCATTAGGGAGTCTACCTTCTCGTCAATGACTGACTCGATGCTGCAGTAGTGTGTCTGGTTCTTTGACCTGAGGTGCATCGGCAGTTCACCTTGAGGGTGTTATAGTTTGACTACACCATTACTCGGTCTCCTAGCCATATGGAACCCTGAGGTGTATGTTGGCTATAGCATGTTCATTGTAGGAACTGGATGCATCAAGATGGAATCTATCTACCTCGGTGGTAGAGGAGCAGCCCTATGATGATCATGAGAATCAAGTCCAGAAATCCATGGCCATGGTAGAGTGAAATAATAGAAAGAGTTTCTATTTAGATTTTCACATTCGGACTCGAATCGAATGATTACATCATATGACAGAGACTAGGGTTTGACGAGTTTACCTTAACCCTAATCTGATCGGGGCTCAAGATAGAAGAACTTAATCACACAGGTAGCTGCACCAAGAGGTTCGCATTCAGCTCTGATGGGTTGCCACCATATACTGCTAGGTGTCACTGGTGGATTTTGGGAGCAATTAGAATGATTTAGATGATCGATCATTCTAGCTGTTCGAATCAGAAGAGTTCTGATCCATCGAAAGGAGTTTCGATGATGTCGATGATAGAGATCATGACATATCCCATTACCATACAGAACTGAACCTAACTGGGTCACACAAACAAGGGTTTGAATCTGGTGATCATCAATTGAACTGATCTAGTTCAATTGATCTGAATGAGATTCAATTAGGTTCAAGGAAATCGTGCTAGCACTCGATTGAACCTAACGTTCTTCTTTTGCTATCATAAATAAGTTGTCCTGACTGAGCCAAAGGAGTTTGTGCTCAATCAGAGGCCTTCATATGGTCTGACTGGAGGTTGTCCAAGTCAGAAAAGGTTGTCTTATTTTGTAAGACATTACCTGCCATTTTTGGTCACCTGCCATTTCTTGTTCTTTGACTTTGGTCAAAAGTCTACCTTTGACTGGTCAAATGTTGACCATTGACACTTTGACTTTTGACCACATGTCATGCACCTATTGGAGAGCTGGTGGGGGCCTGTCCCCCTGCCAGAACCTGGCAAGGAAGAGGGCGCACGCCACCCTTGGCGTGTGCCCAAGTTGGAGGCGCCTAGGAGTCCTTGTTGGACAAGGGACTCCATCTCCTTTTTGGATTCCAATTAGAGTTCTCCTAAGAACCAACTTTGACTGGTCTTAGGCACCCTCTAAGGAGGAATCCAGGGGACTCTATTCCCACCAATCAGATTTAGATCTGATTTCACAAAGGAGTTGTGATTGGTTGGGAAGAAGAGGAGTTGGATCACAGTCAGTCTATAAATAAGACCCTACGCCCAACTCAGATTATGATTGAGAATTGAAACCCCACGCCCCAAGGCTGCCTCTCCCCTCTTCCTCCATGCCAAACCACCTTCTCCCTCTTGCTCTCCACATCCAAAAGGAGTTTTGGACCTTGGTTGGTGCGATTCAGATCAAAGAAAGGCGATTGAAAGCTAGAAGGCTGCACTGCTGCAAAGGACGACTGCTGATCTTCAAAAGGAGTTTTGAAGATCCTCCAGATCAGATCCAGATCTAATTTTTGGAGGTGTGATAGAGAAGAAGAGGATCTCCTAGATCCAAGCCTGAGTGGATACCGATAGAGGCCAGGCGCTTGCGTGGCTAGATCTAGAACCTTCTACTGCAAATAGGATCATCAACGGGTAATATGATTACCCATATCAAGGTAAATTAAATTTAATTTAATTTATCTTATTTTATTTTAATTTTTAAAATAATAATAATTAGATTTGAAACATATATCAAGATCTGATTGGGATCAAGAGAAAAATTTTAAAATATATCCCTTGATCTGATCAGATCTGAACGAATCCGGTCTGAAAAATCAGGATTTCCCTTCATCATGCACTTATTAGAGAGCAGATAGGGGCTTGTCCTCTCCCTAAAAATTAGAAAGAAAGGGGCACATGCCTAGGATTGGGATGCCTGGAGTCCCATACGGATGGAACTCCTGGTTGCTTCTTGGATTCAAACTAGGTGACCCTCACCTATAGACTTTGACCAGTCTTAGGCACCACCTTAGGATGAATCTATGGGTCCTTCATCAGATTAGATTAGGTGATGTCATCTACAATAAGAAAGAAACATGGCATCTGAAGATCCTAACAACATCAATCTAGGATTGGATATGGTGACCAAGGAATAGCATGAAGCTATTCAACTAGTACATCATCCATTAAACGATTACATCACACGATCTATAGCCGATGCAGCTTCGAGCATCAGGAGACTGTCTGTACGAGCAAACAACTTCGAAATAAAATCAACGATGATCTAGATGATTCAATCAACTATCCAATTCATTGGACATGTGCATGATGATCCGAATGCCCATATTTCTAACTTTTTTGAACATTGTGATACTTTTAAAATTAATGGAGTGTTGGATGATGCTATTAGATTAAGGTTATTTTCTTTCTCTTTATGGGACAAAGCTAAAAGTTGGCTTCACTCTCTTCCTATAGGTTCTATTATGACTTAGGATGTCCTAGCTCAAAAATTCTTAGCCATGTACTTTCCACCTTCCAAGACTACCATGATGTGCAATGATATCACTTTTTTTATGCAGATGGACATGGAGACACTATATGAGGCTTGGGAGCATTTCATGGAACTACTGAAGAGATGTCCACATCATCAACTATCCGTATGGCTTTAGGAACAAACTTTCTATAATGGTTTATCTCCTACTAATCATTCTATGATTAATGCAATAGTAGGAGGAACCATTAATCAAAAAATGAAGGAAGAAGCCTTTGATCTGATCGATGAGATGGCATCAAATAGCTATCAATGACAGACAGAATGCATGATGCCGAAAAGACCAGCAGCTATGCTAGGAGTAGATTGCGTGCCAACCTTACTAGCTAAAATTGCAGGCCTTAGAGCCGAAGTCAATAACATGAAGGGAACAGCTATGCATATTCAGAGCATCACCTATGACCTATGTGGAGGAGGACATGATACAAACAATTGCCAGACAGGTAATCCTTTTGCTAAAATAACTGATACAACTAATTATATTGGTAATTTTTTCAGGCCGCAATAAAACAATCCCTACTCTAACTCATACAATCAAGGGTGGAGGCAGCACCAAAATTTCTCATGGAGTAATCAAAATGCAGCACAACAGCCACCTCCGAGGTTCCACGTACCTAAAAGGAAGTCCAACATGCAGGTGCTGATGGTCAAATTTATGCAAAACTAAGAAGCAACTATAAAAAATTTAGAAGCCAGACTTAGGCAGGACCAAGCAGCAGCAAATCGAAACTTGGAGATGCAAATAGATCAAATGGCTAAGATAATCTCCGACAGACCTCAGGGATCCTTGCCTAGCCACACGAAGACCAATCTAAGGAAGCAAGTCAATGCTATCACCCTAGAAAGTGGTACAAAGCTGGAGGAGCCACATTAGAAGAAAGAGACTGAAGAGCCAACCACAAATAAGAAACCATCAACTAAAATTCATCAGTCACCAAAACAACCAGCAGATGGATGGTCTCTAGGTATACAGTTTGACGATCCAAGTGTGAAGCCCTACGTGTCATCACTACCATTCTCAGAGAGATAAATACAACATCCAGATAAGAAATTTTCTAACTTTTTCAAAATTTTAAAAAATTTATATATTAATATTCTTTTGTATATCCTATCACTCAAATGCCCAGATATGCTAAGTTTCTCAAAGAAATCCTAACAAATAAGAAAAAGCTGAAGGAGCACGAGAGAATAAATTTGAATGAAGAATGCTCAGCAATACTTCAAAATAAAGTACCATAGAAGCTAAATGATCCAGGAAGTTTTACTATCCCTTGCATTATTGGTGATTGTAGTTTTGATAAAGTTTTATGTGATTTAGGAGCAAGTATTAATCTCTTATCTTTTTCTATTTTGAGGAAGCTTGGTCTAGGAGAATCGAAGCCTACCACTATTACTCTTCAATTAGCCAATAGATCTATCAAATACCCAAGAGGTATAGTGGGGGATATCTTGGTAAAGGTAAACAAGTTTATTTTTTTTGTTGATTTTATTATTCTTGATATGGAAGAAGATTATGACGTACCCCTTATTTTAGGGAGACCTTTTTTAGCCACTAGAAGAGCTTTAATAGATGTTCAACAAGGAAAATTAATTCTTAGAGTCCAATGAACTAGTTACTTTTAATATTTTCAAAGATACTAAACATCCTGATGATAATCAAACTTATTTTCTAATTGATATTATTGAAAATTCATTATATAAGAATTGTGTAGAAAATAGGTTTGAGACTATGAAAGCTAGCAATGTCCAATTGAAAGAGGGCTTGACTAAACATGAAAGTATTCCAATTAAAGTGGCACCGGATTGATTCAACTCAGAACTCAAAGAAAGTCAAGCTGAAGACTATAAATCAGAACTACTAGATAGGTTATTTCTTTTCTTTTTAGTTTTGATTATTTTTTTTTTCTCTTATTTTTTAGTAATTTATTGTTGTTCTTTTACTACTTTGGTGTGTATTTTCAATTTTGTAGAAAAAAATATCAATGAGAGCTCAAGCAAAATTTCAAAGCTTTAAAGAACCAAACTGAACCAAATCAGGTGTATTCCTTGCTATCCTTTATTGCACCTTTTATTTTTCTTTCTCCATTAAGACAATGTAGAATAAGTTAGGAGGTAAAATATTTTTTTTAAAAAGAAAAATTTAACCATGTGTCAGGAAGAAAATTTTGAGCAAAATAGACTGGACAAATGATAAAAGATAGAAGTGTCTGCTAATGAATGTAATGAGTTAAAGAAGTAGATTAGTTGGTCGACTTTTAGCAGCCTACCTAGGTCATCAAAAGACTATTAGCACTTCTAATTACACATGCACACTAACAAGGCAAAGTAGGTATTGATTATAAGGCCAACTGAGGATTTAATTATCACTAAAAATTGGTAATTAATGCACATTCTAATCAAAGAAACTTGAATTTAAGGAAAGAGCTACCTACCTAAAAATAAAGTGCAAAAGGTAGAGTATATGTGGATTGTCCAAAGCCTAGTAATTGGGTCTCTACACCTAGGTCAAGTGTGAAAATTCATGTAAAATGGTGAAGGAAAGGCCAGGATGCTCAGCACATAAAAAAAAAGGAAAGAAAAAAAGAAGGTTGTGTGAAAGCTACATTAATTCATGAGTATAAAATTGAGAATGTATAAAAAATTGACCAAAATAGGTGATAAGAGAGGATACTTTTGTCCTTTAATTTAACACTAAAATGCTAAAGTTAGTCATCATGAACATAAGTGCTGTAAATCTTTGATGTACTCTAAGAAAGTTTTTAATTGTATTGACTATAAAATTTGCTTCTGAAGCTTAATGCTTAGTTAGCAGTATTTTCTAAACTTTTTGATCGTTAGTCCAAGATTTTATCTTTTTAATAGATAATCTTAGTAAAATATGGTATTAAATAAGGCTTTGCTAATGGACTAGCAATGACTAAGTTGGAGGGTGTGATAAGTGGTAAAAATTTACTAATAAAAGTATTAAATTATAAAATAAATTAATCCATTTTTTTAAATTTGATACTTTTGTTAATCTTATATAGGAAAAAAGGCCACCAATATGAAGATCTTATTTTTTTTAGTTTAGATGAAGTGAATTTCAAGAAAAACGATCTTCAAATGAGTCCAAAATTAAATTTCAAAGAAAATAAAAAAAAAGAAGTTGGTCCGATTCAAACCGGTTCAGAAAAGCTGACTCAGTAGACCACCCAGCCCGACCACACTCAGACTGACTAGCTGACGCCATGCTTATGCAGTGCTGACATCAGCATTTTTTGCGACGCACGATGGACCACTATGGAGGGTATTTCGGGGATTTCATAAGGAGAAGAGCACTCCGATTGGCTGAAGAAAGCTATGGTCCATGCAACATCGAGCTCGTGCATGATCTATAGAGGGTAATTTGAGAATTTTACCTGATCCGATGGGTGTCTTTCACTGGGATTTGATCCAATGGCTGAAACTCGTGCGCTGACGAATGGCAGATGCAGCTTCCGATCGAGATCTAATGGTTGAGATTCATCCCAACTTTTACTAAGAATCTAAAGCTCTCCTGTGCACGATCTGATGGCCCAGATTCAATCCAAAGACTGATCTGACAACTGCCATGAATTCCTACTTGATCTGGAATATTTTAAAGAGTTTTTAAGCGATTTTTGATCCATTGGATGTTGATGTGAAGGTCGGAATTATGTAGGATTTTAATTTGACTTATGTTAAGAGTTTTAAACCTAATTTAGTTAGGATTTCTTTCAAAAATCCACCTCTTAGCCTATAAAAAGGAGGGCTACCTGCTGTTGCCATAAAAAAAAAAGAGAGAGACAAAGAGAGAAGAGAGAGGTAGAGAGAGTTTTGAATAGAGATTTTTGAGAGAGAGAAAAAGAAGGGCTTTTAATTTTTTTTTTGCTTCTTTTGATAATCAGAACATCGATTAAGGAGCTTCTCTTCTTCTTCATCAAGTTTTCCACACCAAGAGAAATAAACAATCAATTTTAGTAATTAAACAGTCTAATTTCTCCATATTTTTTATTTTATTTGCTATTTTTGAACTTGTTATAATGAACTAAATTTTCTTTTATGAAGGCTAAGGTGTAGCCATTTTTTTGATATAATATTTAGTATGATTTATTTTTAATTTTAAATTTTATTCATGAGGAGTATATAAATCTGATCTTAATGCTTTTAGATTACTGACCATCTTCTAATTGATCTGATGAACATAGATCTTACGGACCAAGTACATCTATGTTATTGCTTCTTGATTATATACCTTATATTTTGAATCAAATTAGAATTCATATGGATGCGGAAATTTTAGTGCGCTTTGGATGCAGCATATTTTAATTAGAGAGTTTCACAAAACTTAATGCATTAATATTTATTTAAATTACACTTAAACCAAAGGATAATTAATAAATATTGATAGTTTTGCTATGCTTGGATCAAAGGATAGTGAATAAATTAGGAGACTCCACCGTCACATGAAATAAAATTAATCTAATAACCTAAATATTATATTGACTGAGTTGGTGAACCGATTGCCTTAGTAACCCATTGCTCTTAAGTTTAAAATCCTAATAATTACACTCTCTCTATTTTCTTAAAATTTTTAATTATTTCTTTATTTTATTTTTTTAATTTTTTATTCTCATAAATTGATCTTTTAAATAAAGAATAAGAAAGAGCTTTCTCAGTACTTATTTTTCAATCCTCTAGGGATGATACTCTACTCATTTACTTTATTACTTAATCGACTAGTGCACTTGCCCTAGCTATAGATTAGCATGCATCAATATTCATAGGTACCCAGGAAAAGACATTAGCATTCTTTTGCATGAAGACAATGAGCTGCTTCCTGACTTTTTCTTCTAGGTTAGAGTCAGTTTGAATAGTATGATCTTTGTTTCCATCATTCAAGGATACTGCAACAAGATCGTTGATTGGTTCTTCCTATGCTTTAGTCAGGTCATCTCGAGTATCAAGCCCATCCACTGGACAAGATTCTGCTTGCTTTTCTTCTTGCAAGGCAATGGTATAATAGTGTCGTGCCAGTGCTTAATCTCCTCTGACTTCTCTAATCTCGAAGTTTGTGAGAAACTTCATCTTCAAGTAATAGGTTGAAACCATAGCCCAAAGTATATTTAAACTAGGTCGGTCAAGAATTGCATTGTAAGCTGAGAGAGCCTTCACTACTAGAAAATTGACTTGGGCCTTTGATTGCCTTAGATACCGACTTGCCATAATAGGTAAAGTGATTATTCCTTCAACTAGCACTTCATCGTTGGTGAACCCCACTAATAGGGGGCTTATTGGCCCCATGTGGTTGTTACGTATAGATATTTTAGAGAATGCATCATAAAATAAAATATCGATAGAGCTTTCATTATCAATCAAAATATGGTGTACATCACAATCAGCGATATTTAAAGTTACTACAACTGCATCATTATGTGAAAATTGAACCTCCTATGCATCCTCTTCGGCGAAAGTGATGGGCTCCTCAATCCTCTTCCTCATTGCCGGCTCTGCAGAATCGCTGGCTTCTTCCTATCGATGTCCCCCAGTAATAGTATTGATAATTCCAAGTGAGGGTCGATCTTCTTATGGCACATCTCTCTGAGGTGGTTCAGGCTGCGACAAGGCTCTTGGCCGTGAAGGAAACAGATCTAGGATTCTAGGGTTAGCTTTTAATACTTTTTCAAAATTATAGAGGAAGAGATGAATTAATCATATTAATTCATGAAAAAAATAACATAAAATCTTAGATCTAGGATCCTATTATATGATCAAAGCATGATATTAAATTAAAAATTAAAATATTAGAAAACAACATGTTGATCATGTCAACAGCAAAATACTCTAGATCAGATCTAAAAATGTAAGTATGAGATCAGATCTTTATTACCTTTGCAAGTTAGACTTCCTAACTCACTGATCTAGGACTGAAGTTGATGCTATGAGCCACACATGCATCTAGTCTCTACAGGATGTCCACATGAGCCCTCGATCGCTGATAAAAAATTCAATGGTTGGAAATCAGCATAGTATGCTAGTATTGTGTTGATCTTTCTTCGATGGTTGATCTAAATCTTTCTTCTTCAAAACATGGACTCTCTTATTTTTTAGAAGAAAGAAAAGAGATTTTTGAACCTATGACACCTCTCAAAAATCTTGAAAGGAGGAAGTGGTTAAAGAAAAACCCTAGAAGAAGAACCCTTCTTCTTCTTCTTTGTTTCTCTCACCAAGGCACTCTTATTTTGTCTCCACAAAATCCCACGCCCCATCCTCTCTACACCCAGCCTTTCCATGCCTAAGAAGCTCTCTCTAATATCTCGTATCTCTAAAAAAATAGACCCTAAAAACTCTTTTATAGGAAGTTAGGATAGAGTCCTTATCTAGGTCAAATATCTAGCAAGGAATGTCCAAAAGAGGTAAGACAAGGGGCATCCAACTCTTGGATGCCCCATACTTTCTTTTTGGCATCGACCACCAACAATTGGGGCATAAAAATTCTTCTTTGTCATCAAAAAAATCAGAGAGAAATCAGGGAAGTGGGTGGCACAAGTAAGGGAGGAGTTTTAGTTGCTTAAAATTCTATCTCATAGAATTTAAATCAAAACCAACTCTTTGTTTGACTTAGTCCACAACTATGTTCCATGTAAGAAAGAAGGAAAAGCAAAGGGGCATGTGTGAAGCCTAGGGCTTGGATAATTTTCATGCAAAAAAATAAAAGAAGTAGCATGGGGGGCATAAGGAATATGTGGTGCAAGGTTAGGGAGTCCTAGTCATACTAGGACTCCTATTTTGACTTGGTCCAGTATGGTATTTGAACCAAATTAAATCAAATTTAATTCAACCCAATTAGAGTAGGTCTTAGTCCAACTAAGATCCTAATTAAATTAGATTTAATTTTAATTTAATTTTTAATCAAATTAGAGATTTGGATAATACAAGTCCTAATTGAACTAGGACTTGTTCATCCTTACAATTGGCTCATCCAATAAAATATTTGGACTTGATGCAATCAAGCCCAAGATAAATCTAATTAAATTATATTAAATTAGACATAATCTCAATCCTTTGGCTTAATCAAATTAAGCTAATTAGCAATCCAATTGCTAATCGATCCTTCTGTAATACTTGCACTAGGTCAAACATCAATCGTATTGATTGTTTGATCTAAGAATGATTCTTAATCATTAATCAACTATCCGATCAGATCAAGAACTCTTTTGTATATGACTCTATAGGTTCGAACCTAAGCTAATAGCATAGGAATAAATTTTTATACCAATCAAAATGACCATCTAGCAATGGTACCCGACGGCCAGATAGGTTGAATGTGCAAAACAACATCCTTAGAATCCATATGAATATAGTTTTCATATAATTCATCCTCTTGACCAAAATGCTCATAGGACACCTCAAAATTTAATTATCAACTCTGATTAGGTCATCCACATTGTATCTCAAAATACCAAATTCATCTTATAAATTATCCTAGCCAAGATTTTGCTATATTGAAATATAGTGATGCATTCTTTTCCAACTCCTGGAGTGGTCAATCGTATCTTGATCACTCATTGACTTTGCGAATACTTGACTGTGCCCAAAAATCTTTCATTACTGAATTAGAAATTTAGTAAGTTTGATACCAAAGCACAGTGAGTTGCTTGTAAGCCACTGTGGTGATCTTAGGTCTAAGGGATACTTATATCTATATCCCATCAGAATAATTGTTGATAGCAAAATGCTCTAAAATTGGTTTTGTTCAGTGATGATATACCGTTATATCTCACTTGTATGCCATACTAGTGTCTCCACACTCCTTGGTTAAAAGAATGACCAACCTATATGGTATACAACGATCAATACTCGATAAACACTGTCATCCTAATTAACAACATATTATTTGGTCATGAATAATTTATGGACTAATTGATAAATCCTCTCTTTATCGAAAACTAAATAATCCTAAAGACTTCATCACAAAAGAAAAAATTCATTAGAAGATGTATACTTTATGATGAAAATGGCAAAATAAATATTTTATTTATTAATAAATTAATTATAATTATAAGGTAGCTCGACCTTCAATAGGCTGATGATTGATTTTGTGATACATTTTTCAATAACTCCCACTTGTCCTAAAGCCACTCGGTCATATTTTTTAATAACTCCCACTTGTCCTAAAGCCACTCGGCATAGTATCTAATACCCATCTTTGACTTGTTTTCATCGAACTCCTTTATTGCAAGGGCTTTAGTGAATGGATCGATCAGGTTCTCCTTTCCATCAATCTTCTAAAGATCGACATCATCTCGATCTACGATCTTCCAGAGCAGGTGGTAGTGGCATAGTATGTGCTTCATCCATTGGTGTGCTTTTGATTCCTTTGCCTGAGCAATGGCACCAATGCTATCACAGTAGAGTAGGACTAGACCATCAAGGAAGAGTGCTACTCCAAGCTTAATGATGAACTTTCTCAGCCATACAGCTTTCTTTGTAGCATCGGATGCAGTGATGTACTCCACCTCGCATACTGAGTCTGCCATAGGGTGTTGCCTGGAACACTTTCAGCAGATGGCTCCACCATTTAGGATAAAGATATAGCCTGACATGCTTCTACTATTATCATGGTCAGATGGAAAACTAGAGTTTGTAAACCCTATAACTTTCAAATCTGACTTACCGTAAATCAGCCACTGGTCCTTAGTTTTTCTTAAATACTTAAGGATGGTTTTCATTAGTTTTCAGTAATTCTTTTTTGGATCAGATTGGTATCTACTCACTACTCTTAGTGAGTATGCTATATCTAGTCTTGTACATGTCATGGTGTACATGATAGATCTCACTATCGAAGCATATGAAATTTTACTCATACGCTCTCTCTCTTCAGGAGTTATCGAATAATTCTTCTTAGAGAGAGAAATTTCATGATCTATCGAAAGATAGTCCTTGAAATTTTGTGTACTGAACCTTTTCAGCATAGTTTGTATGTACGTTGACTGGAATAACCCAAGCATCCTCTTAGATCTATCTCTATATATCTTCATTCCAAGAATGTAGGATGCTTCTATTAGATATATGTGCCCGAAAAGCTAGAATTGACTGACACTTGTAATACACATCTAAGAACAAAATTATAATTTTAACTAATATCAATAAAATAGGTTATTTTCTATCACATATGTGTATTTAGTGTTTGTGATACGTCCTTTGAGTTAATGATAATGATAATTCATATTTTCAAGAGTTGAAAATTTAAGACATGAATAATCATTATTAACTCATAAAATGCTCCCGACCATAGGATCATCATGAGGATGGTGATTGATCCAGAAGATTGGTGTACAATCACTTCTCTTTAATAGATGAGTCTTGAGTCTACGGTGTGGAGACACTGGAGTGAGAGTACAGGTACTCGTTAGAGAACGAGGGCACTGAGCGTGACCACCTCGAGTAGTCATTAGGAAGTCTACCTTCTCGTCAATGACTGACTCGATGCTGCAGTAGTGTGTCTGGTTCTTTGACCTGAGGTGCATCGGCAGTTCACCTTGAGGGTGTTATAGTTTGACTACACCATTACTCGGTCTCCTAGCCATATGGAACCCTGAGGTGTATGTTGGCTATAGCATGTTCATTGTAGGAACTGGATGCATCAAGATGGAATCTATCTACCTCGGTGGTAGAGGAGCAGCCCTATGATGATCATGAGAATCAAGTCCAGAAGCCCATGGCCATGGTAGAGTGAAATAATAGAAAGAGTTTCTATTTAGCTTTTCACATCGGACTTGAATCGAATGATTACATCATATGACAGAAACTAGGGTTTGACGAGTTCACCTTAACCCTAATCTGATCGGGGCTCAAGATAGAAGAACTTAATCACACAGGTAGCTGCACCAAGAGGTTTCGCATTCAGCTCTGATGGGTTGCCACCATATACTGCTAGGTGTCACTGGTGGATTTTGGGAGCAATTAGAATGATTTAGATGATCGATCATTCTAGCTGTTCGAATCAGAAGAGTTCTGATCCATCGAAAGGAGTTTCGATGATGTCGATGATAGAGATCATGACATATCCCATTACCATATAGAACTGAACCTAACTGGGTCACACAAATAAGGGTTTGAATCTGGTGATCATCAATTGAACTGATCCAGTTCAATTGATCTGAATGAGATTCAATTAGGTTCAAGAAAATCGTGCTAGCACTCGATTGAACCTAACGTTCTTCTTTTACTATCATAAATAGTTGTCCTGACTGAGCCAAAGGAGTTTGTGCTCATTTAGAGGCCTTCACTTGGTCTAACTGGAGCTTGTCCAAGTCAAGAAAAGGTTGTCTTATTTTGTAAGACATTACCTGCCATTTTTGGTCACCTGCCATTTCTCGTCCTTTGACTTTGGTCAAAAGTTGACCTTTGACTGGTCAAATGTTGACCATTGACACTTTGACTTTTGTCCATGTGTCATGCACCTATTGGAGAGCTGGTGGGGGCCTGCCCTCCTACCAGAACTTAGCAAGGAGGAGGGCGCATGCCACCCTTGGCGTGTGCCCAAGCTGGAGGCACCCAGGAGTCCCTGTTGGAGAGGGACTCCATCTCCTTTTTGGATTTTGATTAGAGATCTCCTAATAACCAACTTTGACTGGTCTTAAGTGCCCTCTAAGGAGGAATCCAAGGGACTCTATTTTCACCAATCAGATTTAGATCTGATTTCACAAAGGATTGTGGTTGGTTGGGAAGAAGAGGAGTTGGATCATGATTAGTCTATAAATAAGACCCTGCGCCCAACTCAAAGAGCATCACAATTCTCCATGCCCCAAGGCTGCTTCTTCTCTCCTCCTCCACACAAAACCCACCTTCTTCCTCTCCTCTCCATGTCCAAAAGGAGTTTTGGATGTTGGTTGGTCCGATCCAGATGAGAGAAAGGCGACTGAAAGCTAGAAGGCTGCACTACTGCAAAGGACGA
>QRFJ01001714.1:23462-64053 GCA_006176705.1 Cocos nucifera
CCAGATGTTCTTGGTCGATCAGATTTTGCCAGAGATTTGTATAGAAACTATGGTAAAGGAACTCTGGGAGAGACTGGAGAACACATACATGAGGCAAAACATGATGAATAAGCTATGGTTGATGAAATAGCTGTATAGTTTAAAGATGCCTGAAGGTGGAGATCCTGTTGCATATATCCAAAAGTTCAATCAGGTGTGTTCTAAGGTGATGAGTTTGGATGTGAAGATCGATGAGGAGGATCGGACATCGCTGATATTATGTTCTCTCCCATGTTCGTATGATGGTCTCATAAAAACTTTAGTTTATGGGAAGGAGACCCTAAACTATGAAGAGATTGTTGGTGTACTCAAATCAAATGAGCAAAGAAAAAAGATCTGCAAGAAAGATCCTAAGTTTGAGATCTTGACTGTGAATGAAAAATAGGAAAGATCAAAGGAGAAGACAAAAAAAAAATCTATGGGCAGATCAAAGTCTCACGATCAGAGGAAGATGACATTAAAATGTTATAAATGTCATCAGCCTGAACACCTGAGGAGAGATTGTCCCCTTTTGAGATCAAAAAAAAGGAATGCCAGTAAGGAAGATGATACAGCTTCTATGAGCAGTGGAGAAGACCTGCTAGTTGTATCAGATGGATCCAGGGAGTATGATACTATGTGGATATTGGATTTAGCATGCTCGCACCACTATACTTCTCATCGGGAGTGGTTTGCTATCTACCAGAAGGTCGATGGCGGAAGTGTCAGCCTTAAAGATGATCATCTATGCAAAGTAGCTGGAATTGACTCTATCAGGGTGAGAATGTATGAAAGGATCATTCGTACATTATCAAATATTAGGCATGTACTGGAGTTGAAAAAGAATTTGATTTCTTTGGGCTACTTAGAGGAGCAGGATTATGCTTTTAGTAGCCAGGCTGGAGTAGATGTTTGAAAATTTTCTAAGAAAGCTTTGGTGGTGATGAGAGGTAGAAGATAGAGCAACAATCTTTACAGAATGAAAGGCTTAGTGGTAAATGATAGTGTAGAGGTGCTAGCAGCGGCACAAGAGGAGCAGATTTTATATCAACTATGGCACTATCGGATGGGTCATATGACTGACCATGGGTTTACTGAACTAAGCAGAAGAGGTATGATCCTAACCTTGAAGAAGGAGGGCATAGATCTTTGTGAGCCATGCATCTTTGACAAACAGCATAGGATGAAGTTTGCTAGAAGTACCAAGCATAGCGAGGGAGTGCTGGATTTAGTACACTCGGATATGTGGGGACCAGCTCCTATATCAGCTAGAGGTGGAGCAAAATACTTTATCACTTTCATTGATGATTTCTCAAGGAAGGTGTGGGTTTATCTGATCAAAAAAAAATCAGAGATGTCTGTCTGATTTAGAGCCTGGAGAGCTGAAGTAGAAAAAAAGTTAGAAAGATAAATGAAGTATCTAAGGTCAGACAATGGAGGAGAGTATACTAGCCTAGAGTTCAAGAGGTACTATGAGAAAAATGACATCAAACGCCATTACACGGTGAAGATGACTCTCCAGCAGAATGGTATCGTGGAGAGAATGAATCGAACATTGATTGAGAAGGCATGGAGTTTAAGGCTGCAAACATCACGTCCAAAGTTCTTTTGGGGTGATGCTCTAATTTTTTCTTATTTTTTTGTGAACAAGTTCCCTCATTATAAGCTGAATGAAGGCATTTCAGAGGAGATCTGAAGTGAAAAGAAGATAGAGCTTGGCCATCTGAAAGTCTTTGTTTGCACAGCCTATACACATATGGAGCTAATGTTAGATATATGTGCCCTAGAAGCCAGAATTGGCTGACACTTGTAATACACTTCTAGGGGCAAAATTATAATTTTGACTAAAATCAATAAATGGGTTATTTTCTATCACATATGTGTATTTAGTGTCTGTGATACATCCTTTGAGTTAATGGTAATGATAATTCATATTTTCAAGAGTTGAAAATTTAAGACATGAATAATCATTATTAACTCATAAATTGCTCCCGACCATAGGATCATCACGAGGATGGTGATTGATCCGGAAGGTTGGTGTACAATCGCTTCTCTTTAGTAGATGAGTCTTGAGTCTACGGTGTGGAGACACCGGAGCGAGAGTATAGATACTCGTTAGAGAATGAGGGCACTGAGCGTGACCACCTCGAGTAGTCATTAGGGAGTCTACCTTCTCGTCAATGACTGACTCGATGCTGCAGTAGTGTGTCTGGTTCTTTGACCTGAGGTGCATCGGCAGTTCACCTTGAGGGTGTTATAGTTTGACTACACCATTACTCGGTCTCCTAGCCATATGGAACCCTGAGGTGTATGTTGGCTATGACATGTTCATTGTAGGAACTGGATGGCATCAAGATGGAATCTATCTACCTCGGTGGTAGAGGAGCAGCCCTATGATGATCATGAGAATCAAGTCCAGAAATCCATGGCCATGGTAGAGTGAAATAATAGAAAGAGTTTCTATTTAGATTTTCACATTGGACTTGAATCGAATGATTACATCATATGACAGAGACTAGGGTTTGACGAGTTTACCTTAACCCTAATCTGATCGGGGCTCAAGATAGAAGAACTTAATCACATAGGTAGCTGCACCAAGAGGTTCACATTCAGCTCTGATGGGTTGCCACCATATACTGCTAGGTGTCACTGGTGGATTTTGGGAGCAATTAGAATGATTTAGATGATCGATCATTCTAGCTGTTCGAATCAGAAGAGTTCTGATCCATCGAAAGGAGTTTCGATGATGTCGATGATAGAGATCATGACATATCCCATTACCATACAGAACTGAACCTAACTGGGTCACACAAACAAGGGTTTGAATCTGGTGATCATCAATTGAACTGATCTAGTTCAATTGATCTGAATGAGATTCAATTAGGTTCAAGGAAATCGTGCTAGCACTCGATTGAACCTAACGTTCTTCTTTTACTATCATAAATAAGTTGTCCTGATCTGAGCCAAAGGAGTTTGTGCTCAAACAGAGGCCTTCATATGGTCTGACTGGAGGTTGTCCAAGTTCAGAAAAGGTTGTCTTATTTTGTAAGACATTACCTGCCATTTTTGGTCACCTGCCATTTCTTGTTCTTTGACTTTGGTCAAAAGTCTACCTTTGACTGGTCAAACGTTGACCATTGACACTTTGACTTTTGACCACATGTCATGCACCTATTGGAGAGCTGGTGGGGGCCTGTCCCCCTGCCAGAACCTGGCAAGGAGGAGGGCGCATGCCACCCTTGGCGTGTGCCCAAGTTGGAGGCGCCTAGGAGTCCTTGTTGGACAAGGATCCATCTCCTTTTTGGATTCCAATTAGAGTTCTCCTAAGAACCAACTTTGACTGGTCTTAGGCACCCTCTAAGGAGGAATCCAGGGGACTCTATTCCCACCAATCAGATTTAGATCTGATTTCACAAAGGGTTGTGATTGGTTGGGAAGAAGAGGAGTTGGATCACGCTTAGTCTATAAATAAGACCCTACGCCCAACTCAAAGAGCATCACAATTCTCCACGCTCCAAGGCTGCTTCTCCTCTCCTTCTCCATGCCAAACCCACCTTCTCCGTCTCCTCTCCACATCCAAAAGAAGTTTTGGATCTTGGTTGGTGCGATCCAGACGAGAGAAAGGCAACTGAAAGCTAGAAGGCTGCACTGCTGCAAAGGACGACTACTGATTTTCGAAAGGTATTTTGAAGATCGTCCAGATCAGATCCAGATCTAATTTTTGGAGACATGATAGAAAAGAAGAGGATCTCCAGATCCATCCGAGTGGATACCAGTAGAGGCCAGGCACTTGCATGGCTAGATCTAGAATCTTCCGCTGCTTACAGGATCATCAACGGATAATAGGATTATCCACTTCAAGGTAAGTTAAATTTAATTTAATTTATCTAATTTTATTTTAATTATTAGAATAATAAGAATCAGATCTAAAATATTCTAGATCTAATCTAGATCAAAGAGTAAAAATTTTTGAAATATATCTCTTGATCTGATCAGATCTGAACGAACCTGGTCCGAAAAATCAGAATTTTCCTTCAGCTTCACCCAAGTCCATGGAGAATTGAGATGACAACCAAATTTTTGTTCCTCATAGTGTGGGGCCATCATTTTTGATTAAGAGAATGCCATCTACATACAAGACAAGGAATACCACTATCGGACCATTTGCTTGCTTATAAATGTAGGGCTCTTCTTCATTCTTAATGAAGCCATACATTTTGATCATCTTATCAGAATGCGTGTTTCAACTCTAAGATGCTTGCTTCAATCCATAAATGGATCTCTGAAGCTTGCACATCTTAGACTCATCTATGGATGTGAACCCCTCAGATTGTATCATATACACCTCTTTGATCAACTCTCCATTTAAGAAAGTTGTCTTCACATTCATCTGCCAGATCTCATAGTCCAAATAGGCAATTATCGCAAGCATTATCTGAATGGATTTAAGCATTACCATAAGGGAGAATATCTCATCATAGAGAATATCATAAAATTGATGATACCTCTTGACAACCAGATGGGCTTTATAGGTCTCTACCTTCCCATCTACGCCCCTCTTCCTTCTAAAGACTGATTTACACCTAATGGGTTTAACCTTTTTGGGTGGGTCAATAAATGTCCACACAACATTGAACTTCATGGATTCCATCTCAGATTTCATGGCCTCAAATCATTTCTTGGAATCAGGCCTCTACACTACATCCATATAACTGATCGGATCCTTATTATTCTCATTGAGTTCGATAGGATCATCGTTCCGTACCAAGAAATCATAGTATGTATTCAACTGATGTGGTATTCTACTAGACTGGCTTAATGGTGCAGGTGCATTGGGCTCCGAATTTGATCTAATCAAATCTAATTCAGGATTAGCTATTGGTGTCGGTCTTTCTACCTATTAAGCATTGTCATGTTCAATCTTAGGTAATAGTTCCTTTACCAAGAAACTCCTTTTTCAAAAAAAAAATTTTAAGACTATCGAACATTTTTTGTTCATCAGCATGGTAGAAAATATATCCTTTAATTTCTTTGTGATATCCTATGAATGTGCACTTATCAAACCTAGGTCCAAGTTTATCTATGATTAACCATTTCATAGAAGCCAAGCACCCCCAGACTCTAAGGTGTAAAAGTGCTGGCTTATGCCTTATCCATTTCTCATAAGGAGTTTTAATTATAGACTTACTTGGAATCGTATTTAACAGATGGCAAGCTGATTCAAGTGCATATCCCCAGAAGAATATCGATAAGCTAGCAAAACCCATCATGGATCGGACCATGTCTATCAGAGTCCAATTTCTTCATTTAGATACACCATTATGCTGCAGTGTTCCTGAAAAAGTCCATTAGGAGAGAATTTCATTCTCTCTTAGATATGTGAGAAACTTACTAGAAAGGTACTCTCCTTAGTTAGATCGAAGAATTTTAATACTCTATCAAATTTGTTTTACTACTTTACTTCAGAATCATTTGAACATTTTAAATAAATCCAACTTATGTTTCATCAAATATATATATCCATACTTAGATAGATCATCTATGAAAGTAATAAAGTAGAGATATCCACCTCTGGCACTAGTGCTCATAGGTCCATATACATCTATATGTACTATACCAAAGAGCTCAATGGGTCTCTCACCTTTTCCAGTAAAAGGTAACTTGGTCATTTTTTCAAGTAAACAAGACTCATTGTTTGGAAGTGATTCACAATCGCTGACTTCGAGGATACCCTCTTAAGTCAACTTGTTTATCCTGTTCTTATTTATGTGACCTAGCCTACAGTGCCATAAGTAGATATCAGACATACTATCTAACCTTGGGTGCTTGCCAGTTGAGTAGACTACATTAACAAGTTATGATAACATATATACACTATTGTTCAAATGTCCAGGAAATATAGTAATACAATTCATAATGATATTACAAAATTCTTTTTTTACTGAAATTTCATAATTATCTTTGGCCAAAAGGCCTACAGAAATGATATTCAAAAAGAAACTAGGACAAAAATGACAATCATTAAGAATAATAGAATGAGACTCAAACATAAGCTGTAAGATTCCTAATGCTAGAACTGGAATTGATCTTTCATTTCTAATGTTCAGGAACCTCTCACCTTGCTCGAATCTTCTACTGACCTACAACCAGTGCAATAAATTGCAAATATGGTAAGGGCTACTGATATCCAATATCTAGTCAGTAATATCATAGATAGAGAAATTATAAGGAGTTATCATGTAAATATCTTGCCCAGCAATAGCTTGCTTCTTTCTAGACCTGTTCGGATCAAAGGAGGCAATGTATTAAGGATAATTCCTCTTTCAGTGCCCTCACTTCTTATAGAAGAACTTAGCTTGACTGTTATCGAGCTTTATCTTCTTGGTCTTGCATTGCACAAATGTTCCAGCCTAAACTTGCACCTTCTTGAACTTCTTTTCGTTCTTCATTCCTTTCTTAAATAGTCTAGAACCAGAAGATGAACCTTCCACTAAGTTCACCGACTCCTTATAGAGCTGGTGATCCTTCTTAAAGTTTTGAAGTAACCCCAGTAACTCATGGTAGTTAATTTCAGGCTTTGTCATTCTATAATGAGTGAGGAATGGAAGATAAGACTTGGGCAGTGAGTTTAGTATTGCATCTTTTTCTAGTTGCTCATGCAAGCGAAAGCCAAGCTTGCTCAAACACTTCATCAATTTGATCATGTACAATACATGATCAATGATTGAAGCTCCATCCCTCATCCTAGTATTGAAGATGGCACAACAAGTCTTGTACCTCTCAATTATTAAAAAATATATAATTAATTTATTAATTAATAAAATATATTTTTGATATTTTCATCATAAGTTTTCATCTTCTAACAAACTTCATTATTTAGATGAAGTTCTTAGGACTATTTAAATTTGATAAAGAGAGGATTTATTAATTAGTCCTTAAAATTATTCACGATCAAATGATAGGCTGTTAATAAGGATGATAGCATCTATCAAGCATAGGACGTTGTATGCCATATAGGTTGATTGTTCTCTTAACCAAGGAGTGTGGAGACACTGATATGGCATATAGGTGAGATGTAGGGATACATCTTCATTGAACATGACCAACTCTAGAGCATTCTACTATCGAGAATGTCTCTAATGGGATATAAATATAAGTGTCTCTTAGATCTAAGATCAGTTTAGTGGTTTAAAAGCAACTCACTATGCTTTGGTACCAGACTAACTAAATTTTTAATTTAATAATGAAATGGTTTTGGAAATAGTCAAGTACTTACAAAGTCGATGTGTGATCAAGATAGAATTGACTACTCCAAGAGTTGGAGAAGAATATATGCTGTATTTCAATATAGTAAAACCATGGTCAGGATAATCCATGAGATGGATTTGGTATTTTAAAATACAATGTGGACAGACTGATCAAAGTTGATAGTTTAACTCTAAGGTATCCTACGAGCATTTTGATCAAGGGGATGAATTATATGAAAACTATATCCACATGAGTTCTAAGAATGTTGTTCTATACATTCGACCTATCCGACCATCAGGTACCATTTCTAGATGGTCACTTCAATTGGTATAGGAATTTATTTCTATGCTACTAGCTTAGGTTCAGATCTATGAGGTCACATGCATTAGAGTTCACGATCCAATCAGATGGTTGATCAATGATTGAGAATAATTCTAAGGTTAAATGATCAATATGATTGATGTTAATCTAGTGCAAATATTGTAGGAGAATCGATTAGCAATTTGATTGATAGTTGGCTTAATTTGATTAAGCCAGAAGGCTAAAATTAAGTCTAAATAAATATAATTTAATTAGATTTGGTTTGGGCTTGATTGTATCAAGTCCAATTGGTTTATTGGATAAGCCAAGTGCAAGAAAGAACTAATCCTAGTTCAACTAGGACTTAGGTTAACCCATTTTTCTAATTTGATTAAAAAATTAAATCAAAATTAAATCTAATTTAAATTAATTTAATTAAGTTCATAATTAGATTAGGGCCTAATTTAATTGGATTGAGTTACTTTTGATTTGATTTGCTTTGAGAAACCATATTTGATCTAGTCAAAAAAGGAATCCTAGTAAGACTAGGATCCATCTTGCTTGTGCCACCTATATCGCACACCCCCCATGCCCTTTCTCTCTTATTTCTGATGAAAAATCTCCTCTCTCCCTGATCATCATGCATGCTCACCCTTCTCCTCTATTTTCTATATGGCATTAAGTTGTGGACCGGGTCAATATATGGGAAGTTGTTGAAGTTTGTTGCACTCTATATGATAGAATCCCAACAAACTTGGTCTCTTCCCATGTGTGCCATCCCATCTTGATTTCTCCTCTAATATCAATGGTTAAAAGGAAAAATTTTTGTGCTCCTACCCTAGTGGTCCATGCCTAAAACAAAGGAGGGGGCACCCAAGTGTTGGACGCCCCAACAACTTGCCATATGTGTTCTTACCTTATGTAGGAATTTGACCCAATGAAGACTCTTCCATATCTCTTTATAAGGAGGCCTTTCTGGAAAGAATTTTGCACTCACACTAGATCATTGAGAGTACTCTTGGGCATGTGAAAATTAGAGAGAGAGAGAGTCTTGGGGTGTGGGAATTTCATAGACACCAATTTAGGTGTCTAGGTGAGAGAAAAGAGAAGAAGAAGAGGATCTTCTTCTACGATCTTTTGCTCTTCCTTTCTTCTCCTCTTTCATAAAGATTTTTGAGTGTTGTTTCAGATCAAAAATCTTTTTTCTTCCTTCTAATTTTTTGGAGTGTCCATGTATTGAAAAAGAAAGCACCAGATCGACCATTGAAGAAGGATCAGTATAGTACTAGCATACTGTGCTAATTTTCTGCATCAGACTTCTGATCATGGTTCGTGGGCTCATGTGGACATCTCTTAGAGGTTAGATATGTTTGTGGCTTGGAGCTTCATCTTGTAGCCTAGATGAGCAAGTTAGAACATCTAACTTGTGCATATAATATTGATCTAATCTATTATTACATACCTACATTAGATGTAGTGCAGATGCATGTTGATATGATCAACATATTTTTTTTTCTAATATTTTTAATTTTTGATTTAATTACATACTTTAATAATTTAATAGAATATTAGATTTAAGAGTTTTTTACTTTTTATAAATAAATTTTAATTTATTTTAGTCTTTCGCTACCTGATCTTTAAAAAGTTTCAAGTTCTAGCCCTGAAACCTAGATTTGGTTCCTTCGATTGGTATCAAAGCCTAGGTTGATTATTACATGATTATATGTGCATGTTTAGATTATTTTTTAGATTAGATCTAATTTACAATTTACTTATTAAATCTAAAATTGAAAATCATGATCATACGAACTGATTATAAGATTATCCTACAGTAAGGTTTATCCCTTATAGTAGGGGGGTTATCCTAGTCCGTGTAGATCTATTTCTTATCATAAATTTGTTTGATATGGTCTGATATTATTTATGATTTATTAGATTTAAAAGAGTTTTAGATCTAAAAATAAAAGTTTTAGGTTGCACGGACCGATTATAAGGTTATCCTACTGTAAGGTTTATCCCTTACAGTAGAGAGGTTGTTCTAGTACGTACTGATTTAAAATATTGATCATAAAATTTTAGATTAGATCTAAAATATTTTTTGATCTGATTAAAAATATTTTAATCTAATTTTAATCATTATAATTATGTTAGATTGGATCTGAGATAATTTATGATTGGTTGGAGTTGAAACTATTTTAATTACATGAACCTATTTAGATTAGATCTAAAGTAGTTTCATGTTTATCTTACTTGCATATTGATTATGAATCAAACATGCAACTTGGTTGGTAGAACCATGTTGTAAAAATATTTTACAAATATGAAAATTATTTTTGAAAAGCCAAAATCTAGCCCTCTGTCCAAAACGTAATTAAGAATTACGAAGTTGTTTGATTAGGATCTAGGATTGTGAATTGAATATCCTAAGACACAAATCATAACTCATTGGGTTAAATGGGTTAGTGGAGATTAGGTCCATTAATTGGGTTAGACCTAGGGTTAGATTAAAGAATAGACTTATTTAGAGAATTGACTAAATCTAATCAATTATTGTCTTAGATTAGGTCAAGAATTGTTTAGATCAATTATAATATTTATAGTTGGTCAAGTCCTAAACAATTATAGTCTTAGATTAGGTCTAGAATTCTCTAGATCAATTACAATAGTTGTAGTTGTCAAGTCCATGTCTTTAACAAGACTTAAGATGGACTTGATTCTTGACTACGCGGTCTAGCATGAACTATTAGGTTGATCTAATTAAGACTAATTAAACTAGTTGGTGTCTAAGATAAATCAGATCGGTGGTCTTTAATTAGCAGCCCACTTATCTGACCATTCTGATGGTGTCTAAGACAAGTTTTGGCAGACCCTTCCATTGATCGAACTTACCTGACCTCTTGATAAAATTATGTTTGGATCAGATCCATTTACTATTCGAGCTGACTCATGTCAGCTAGGTAAATTATTGTGACTGATTTAGGTGCTTCTAGACCAGTCTATTAATGGCCTCCATTAAGCTGACTTGGTAAAGCCGATGGGAGGATCATGACAAGCTGGTTCATATGACCTTTCTTGTTCTTTAAAATTAAATTCTTTAAAATTATTAGATCCCTACAATGAAATAGTTATTATGATAACTAGATCATAGCCTCTCATTAAGTGAGTGATAATGGGTCTATTAGTTGAATAATCATTGGAGGCTCATGTTGGAAATGCACACTCTTCCCACACGGATCAGCGTGGCCGCTGGTGATTAGCCAAGCAATAAGAAAGAACCTCTTAGAGTTAATGCGGAAGCATGATCAAACAATTCAAGGAATAGAGAAGAAGGGAAGAAGAGATTTTTGGAAGAAAAGAGCTTTTGTTATGTATATCATAGCCTCATTACAATCTTGATCTATTTTCAGTATATTTACTTTACAAAGGATCAAGCTCAAGCTCATAGAAAAATTTTTCAAATCCAAATAACCCATATACACAAAATAATAATCCATAAAAACTAAGCCAGCCCAGTTTCATACTGAGCTGGCTAACCTACAACTAGATCAGCTCAGTCCCAGACTGAGCCGACCCAATTGTATACCATGCCAACAGTCTAAAAATGCTGCTTTCTATCTAAATTTTTCTTTGAGACCAAGCCAGCCCAATCCTGAACTGAGCCGGCCTGGTTCCCAACTTAGTCGGCTCAGTCTCAAGATGAGCCGACCTAGTTTTTGAACTTTGCTAGGAGAGCTGATTTCTCTTCCAGCTCGCTCTCATCTTTCCATGACCTATCTTATCTTATTTTCAGAACTTGGGAGTGCCACTTCTGAGCTCACATTCTACATCTTGGTGCTTCCAAGTTCTTGTGAACTCATCTCTTCTCAACAGATCCATCCATTCCATACATCTCTGAAAGCTGTCTCTAAGGAGTACCTTCGTGAGTGCGTCAGACAGATTCTCTTTGGTTTGGACCTTCATTAATTTCACTTCACCTTCCTTCACCAGCTTTCTGATCTTATGGTACCTCATATCTATATGCTTTGTGCATGCATGATAGACTGGATTCTGTCCCAATAATAGAGTACTCTAACTATCACTGAACAGTGTAACCTTGCTCTACTCCACCTCTAACTCATCAATCAGCCCCCTAAGCCAAAGAGTTTCCTTTGTAGCCTCTGTTATCCCAATGTACTCGACCTCGGTGGTAGACAAGGTCGTGATTGACTGAAGGATTAATCTCCAAGACACCGGTCCACCATATACGTAGAAGAGATATCCAGTAGTAGACCTCCTTGTATCAAGATCACCAGCATAATTTATATCAACAAACCCTTCCAGAGGACTTGAACCTTCACACATCTACATAGATTATTCTCCAAATCCTCCCGGCTACTCACCATGCACATAACCATAATCTCTTGTTCCATGCAAATATCTCAATATCCATTTCAATACTTTCCAGTGTTCCTTCCCAGGGTTAGCCATGTATCTACTAACCATGCTCACTGCATATACTATATCTGGTCTACAGCACACTATAGTGTACATCACACTACCTACAACATTTGCATAAGGGACTCGTTCCATGTACTCTCTCTCCACTTTTGACTGGAGGCTTTGTAACTTGGAGAGAGACATATGGCTCGGTAATGGCATCTCTACAGGTTTGGCATTCTCCATCTCAAACCTATCCAAAATATTCTGGACATACTTTTCTTATGACAAATGGAGTACTCCTTTGCACCTATCTCTACAAATCTCTATTCCAAGGATTTTCTCTGTTGGACCTAAATTTTTCATCTTAAACTCAGATGATAATGCCCTTTTCAATCTTTTCATAGCATCCATGCTTCTACTGGCTATTAGTATATCATCTACATACAATAACAAGTATAAGGCATCCTTCTCATCTACATCCTTGACATAGACACAACAATCATGTTCACATATGCTGAAACCCAAGCTTAAGACAAAGCTATCAAACCTTCGATACCACTGACGAGGAGATTGTTTTAAGTTATACAAAGACTTCCTAAGTAAACACACCTTTTGTTCCTATCCAATCTCCATGAAACCATCTAGCTGCTTCATATAGATTCTTTCCTCCAAAGTCCCATAAAGGAAGGCCATCTTCACGTCCATTTGTTCCAATTTCATGCTATGCTGTGCCACCAGTGACAGTAAAACTCGAATAGATGTATGATGCACCATAGGAGAGAAAATTTTCGTATAGTCAATCCCTTTCCTTTGTAAGTATCCCTTTGCTACTAGCCTTGCTTTGAATTTGACTCCACCTTGTTCTAAAGGTGTTTCTTTCTTTGTGATCATCCACTTTGAGCTAATAGGTCGAGCACCCTCTGGAAGATCCACTAGCTGCCATGTTTGATTCTTCTCAAGTGATTTCTTCTCCTCCATCATGGCCTGTATCCATGAATCATGATCCTCACTCTCCATGGCTTTTGCATAATTCTCTGGATCTCCATTAGCAGTGATGAGTGCATAGGTGATAACCTCATCAATACCATATCTGATCGATCTTCTAATAGTATACTGGGGCTTGTGCAAAGCCACTCCCACTGGCACATCTCTGCCTGATGTCTATGGCTGCTCCTGTACATCTATTTGAACTACCAGCGCTCCATGCTGATTTTCAATCTGAGACCATACTTTTCTGCTCAGCTCCATCTCAACTGCAACACTCCTGTAAGTGGATGTAACATGCGTGCCATCATTCTCTGACTAGCCACTGCTGTTCACCTTTATTTTTTTAGTTCCATCTATCCCAAACCTCCTCAAGATGCTCTTCTCATCAAAGATAACGTTCCTTCTGATCACTAACTTTTGTGCTTGAGAATTCCATAGCAGGTACCCCTTGACTTTTTGTGGATATCCTATGAATGTCATCTTTTGAGATTTCAGATCGAATTTGCTCCTCTCGATTGCCTCCATGTGTGCATAGGCTGTGCAACCGAAGACTTTCAGATGGCCAAGCTCCATCTTTTTTTCGCTCCAGACCTCCTCTGAAATTCCACCATTCAGCTTATGATGAGGGAACCTGTTCACAAGAAAACAAGATAAAATTAGAGCATCACCCCAAAAGGACTTTGGGAGTGATGTTTGTAGCCTCAAACTCTGTAGCTTCTCAATCAATGTTTGGTTCATTCTCTCCATGACACCATTCTGCTAGGAAGTCATCTTTACCGTGTAATAACATTTGATGTCATTTTTCTCACAGTACCTCCTGAACTCCAGGCTAGTACACTCCTCTCCATTGTCCGACCTCAGAGACTTCGCCTATCTTCCTGACTCCTCTACTTCAGCTCTCCAGGCTCTAAACTGGGAAAATACCTCTAATTTTTCTTTGATCGGATAAACCCACATCTTCCTTGAGAAATCAATAATGAAAGTGATAAAGTATTTTGCCCCACCTCTAGCTGATACAAGAGCTAATCCCCACACATTCGAGTGCACTAAATCCAGCACTCCCTCGCTGCACTAGGTATTTTTGGCAAACTTCATCCTATGCTATTTGCCAAAGATTCATGGCTCACAAAGATCTATGCCCTCCTTCTTCAAGGCTGGGATCATACTTCTTCTGCTTAGTTTAGTGAGCCCATGATCACTCATATGATCCATCCGATAGTGCCATAGCTGATATAAAATCTTCTCCTCCTGTGCCGCTGCTACCACCTCTGCACTATCATTTACCATGGAGCCTTCCATTCTGTAAAAATTATTGCTTAGTCTTCTACATCTAATCACCACCAAAGCTCTCTTAGAAATTTTCAAACATCCACTCCCAATTTGGCTACTAAAAGCATAATCCTGCTCCACCATGTAGCCCAAAGAAATCAAATTCTTTTCAACTCTGATACATGCCTAACATTTGATAATGTATGAATGATTCCATCGTACATCCTTATCCTGATAGAGCCAATTCCAGCTACTTTGCATGGGTGATCATCTCTAAGGCTGATATTTCTACCACCTTTTGGTAGGTAGCAAATCACTTCCGATGAGAAGTATAGTGGTGCGAGCATGTTGAATCCAATATCCATATAGTATTGCACATTGTGGATCCATCTAATACAACTAGCAGATCTTCTCTACTGCTCACAGAAGCTATATCATCTTCCTTACTGGCCTTCCCTTTTTTTGATTTTAAAAGGGGATAATCTCTCCTCAGGTGTTCAGGCTGATGATATTTATAACATTTCAATGTCATCTTCCTCTAATCATGAGACTTTGACCTACCCTTGGATTTTTCTCTTGTCTTCTTCTTTGATCTTTCCTGTCTTTCGTTCACAGCCATGATCTCAGACTTAGGTCCTTCCTTGCAGATCTTTTTTCTTTGCTCATTTGATCTGAGCACACCAACAACCTCTTCATAGTTTAGGATCTCCTTTCTATAAACTAAAGTTATTATGAGACCATCATACGAACCTGGGAGAGAACATAATAGTAGCAATGCCCGATCCTCCTCGTCGATCTTCACATCCAAACTCATCACCTCAGAACACATCTGATTGAACCTTTGGATATGTGCAACAAGATCTTCTCCTTCGAGCATCCTCAAACTATACAGCTGTTTCTTCAACTGCAGTTTATTCATTATGTTCTTCTCCATGTATGTGTTCTCCAGTCTCTCCCAATGCCCCTTTGCCGTAGTTTCTATGCAAACCTCGGGCAAAACCTGATCGGCCAAGCACATTCGGATGGTGCTAAAAGCAATTTCCTCCAAGTCTTTTGAATCCTCAGTACTGATCTTTTTTGGTCTTTCTTTTATCAAGACCTTGTAGATCCTCTGCTGAACCAACAAGTCCTTTACTCTTCGCTGCCATAGGGTAAAGTTTTCCTTGCCATCAAACTTCTTAAAATCAATCTTAAATCCACTTGAACCCATGACATCAAACAAGTCAAGAACAGATCCCTAACACCCTTCAGGATTACACACACCAGCAAAACTACTCTTAAAGAAGATCTAACTAGCCCTAGATCTTCTTTCCAAATTTTTATATCACCGTTCCTCCATGTAAACAATCTCCACCTCAATCTAGAGACAACCATGAAGCAAAATAGAAGTTTTAGGATAAAATCTAGTGCGACGGATCCAAAATGTAGTAAGCCCTAGGTGTCTTCCTTCCTTCCATGCAACACCGCTCTGATACTAATTATCAAAAATATGCACTCTTCCCATACAGATCGGTGTGGCCGCTAGTGATTAGCCAAGCAACAAGAAAGAACCTCTCAGAGATTAATGCAAAAGCATGATCAAATAATTCAAAGAATAGAAAATAAAAGAAGAAGAGATTTTCAAGAGAAAAGAGCTTTTATTAAGTATATCTCAGCCACATTACAATCTTGACCTATTTTCAGTACATATACTTTACAAAGAGTCAAGCCCAAGCTTATAGAAAAATTTTTCAAATCCAAACAATCCATGTACATAAAATAATAACCCACGAAAACTAAGCCAGGCCCAATTTTAGACTAAGCCGGCTAACTTGCAACCTGGGTACGGACTCAATTTGGATAGCCGAGTTGGCTCAGTTTGAGATTGAGCCAACTCAGTTGTGTACCATACCAACAGTCCAAAAATGCTATTTTTTGTTTGGATTTTTCTCTAAGATCTAGCCGACCCAATCCTGGATTGAGCCAGCACAGTTTCCAACTTAGCCAGCTCAATCTCAGGATGAGCCGACCCAGTTTTTGAACTTTGCTAGGAGAGCTGATTTCTCTTCCGACTCGCTTCCATCTTTTCATGACCTATCTTATCATGTTTTCAAGACTTGGGAGTGCCACTTCTAAGCTCACAGCCCAATGGTCTGATGCTTATAGACTAAAGAAATTATCATTCATTATATGATTTTTTGGCTGCATCTTTCTAAATGGTAGTTAGGTTAGCCAACCAAAGTTGGGCCGAATCATTCATTAGTTTGATGAACCTAGTATGGTCATGTTAATGGTTGGACCTAATCGAACCTTTTCAATGGAGGCCAAAGCCTACTAATTAGGGACTAGAGCAAAAATTTAATTACTAAATATTATTTGGAGAAACAATTACTTATGAACCTATCCTTAGATATACATGGATTGGCTAACCCAAGTTGGGCTCATGCATAGTCTATGTGGATTCTAATACCCACTAAGAAATTAGGATAATTTCTTAAATTGGAGGTAGAGGCTATCAATTAGAATAAAATAGTGGAAGAACTTTTTGATTAAAATCTAAATCTTTAGGTTTAACGAATTAATTACTAATTAGGTTATGATTTTTCTTTATGTAGATATGGCCACTTCTCTATTGCTCTGATCATTGCTGGACGATGATAAGTTGGTGGGACCCAACTTCAATAGCTGGTACCAAAAGTTGAAGATAGTCTTAGAGCATGAACGGATCCTGCACTTGAGGAGCCAACTACTAATGCTCATGGAACAATTAGAGACACTTATCAGAAGTGGCTTAGTGATTGAATCATGGTACACTGCATTATGCTAGCTGCTATGAGTGACGAGTTCAGTCACAGATTTAAGATGGCTTAGTCAAAAGATATGCTTCAAGTGTTGGAGAATTCTTTTAGCACGCCCGATGATGTTGAAAGATATAAGACTAGTTGTGCCATCTTTAATGTCAGGATGTGGGATGAAGCCTGTATCATTGATCATGTACTATACATGATCGAGCTGGTAGAGCGATTGAGCAAGCTTGACTTTTTCTAGCATAAATAGTTTGGAAAAGATGCAATACTAAACTCACTGCCAAAGTCCTATCTGCCATTCCTCACTCATTTCAAAATGATAAAGTCTGAAGTAGACTACCACGGATTACTGGGGTTACTTCAGAACTTTGAGAAGAATCACCAACTCCATAAGAAGTCAGTGAACTTAGTGGAAGGTTCATCTTCTGGTTCTCGACCCTTTAGAAAAGGAAAGAAGAACTAGAAGAAGAAGGGCAAGAAGGTGTAATTTTAGGCTGGGATATCTGTACAGGGCCAGATCAGGAAGATCAAGCTCGATAAGAGTCATCCGAATAGGTAGAGAAAGAAGCAAGCAATTGCTAGGCAAGGTATTTATATGATAATTCCTTGTAATTTTTCTATTTATGATTATACTGACTGGATATTGGATATCGATAACTTTTATCATATTTGCAATTCATTGCAAGGGTTGTAGGTCAGTAGGAGATTTGAGCAAGGCAAGAGGTTCTTGAACATTGGAGATGGAAGACCAGTTCTAGTTTTAGCTTTAGAAATTTTGAAACTTGTATTTGAGTTCTATACTATTGTTCTTGATGATTATCATTTCTATCCAAGCTTTCTTTTAAATGTCATTTTTGTAGGCCTTCTGGCCAAAAATAATTATAAAATTTTAATAAAAAATAATTTTATAATATCATTATGAATGGTGTTGCAGTTTTCTCTAAACATTTGAACAATGGTGTGTATATGTTATCTCAACTTGTTAACATAGTCTATTGAACTAGCAAGCACCCTAGATTAGATAGTGTATCAGATATCTACTTATAGCATTGTAGGCTAGGTCATATAAATAAGAATAGAATAAACAAGTTAACTCAAGAGAAAATCCTCAAAGTCAGTGATTGTGAATCACTTCCGACCTATGAGTCCTGTCTTCTTGGTAAAATGACTAAGTCATCTTTTACTGAAAAAGATAAGAGAGCTAATGAGTTCTTAGGTTTAGTACATATTGATGTATGTGGACCAATGAGCACAGGTGCCAAAGATGGATATTTCTACTTCATCGCTTTCACAGATGAGCTATCCAAATAAGGATATGTCTCACTGATGAAACATAAGTCGGATTCATTTGAAATATTCAAACGATTCTGAAGTAAAGTAGAAAAATAAACTAAAAAAAGTATTAAAACTCTTCAATCAGACCGAGGAGGAAAATATCTTTTCTTGGGGATAAACTCCACTCCCATCAAAATCTAGTCTGATGCTTAGCCTAATGTAACTGGTAGTCACAAAAGAGCTTCGATCGAAAATTCTTCCTCCAGCAGTCAAACCCCTCCAGACTCCTTCAGCAGCCAAATTTTTCTAGGAGCCAAACCCCTTTCGGACACCACCAGCAGTCGAACTCCTCCAGGAGTCGAACTCCTTCCAGACTTCTCCATCAATCGAATTCCTCCAAGAGTCGAACTTCTCCAAACTCCTCCAGCAGCCGAACCCCTCCCGGACTCCTACGGTGGCCGAACTCCATCCGAATTTTTCCAATAGATTACTTCTAAATTTAAGGTAGTATTCCTCTTGGATGATTTTCTTTAGCCATATTTTTTTTAGGAGTTCAAACTCCTCTAGAACTGACATATGTCAAAGCTCTTCAACCAATGCCTACTTCCTCCAAACATCGACTATTAAACCTCAATGAACGGATGACACCTCTCTTTGTAATAAATTCCACATGGCCCCAAGCGGCCCACTACTGAACGGTTATGGTAATAAATTTCATGTGCCTCCGAGCAGTCCACTACTAAATCATTATGGCTATCAAGTTTCGTCTATAAAAGGGACCCTTCAGATATATTTTCTCTAAGCTCTCTTCTCCTTCCCAAAACTCTACTGAATTCTTATCTAAGACTCCATTTTTATTGGCCAGAAGAGCTGACTTGATCATCGAAGGGTTCCACTGGAGCCACCAACACCGACTCTGGATGGAATTTTATTTTGCAGGTCACTGACGGTGACCTCTTCTTCCCCAACTTTAGCTCAATCCGACGTCAACCAGATTCTGCACCAATAGGATTGGCGAAAGAAGGAGGACTCTCTGTTCCTAAGGTATCCTTGTTCTTAAAGGAGTGCTCAGTCGACTCTATGGATATTATTCTTCAAGGTTCATCTCCATCCTCTTCCTCAATCTCAAGAAATGCCTCCAAAAAAGATGACTACCAGGAGATCTACCACTTCCGCCGCCAGATCTAAGCAAGATCCATCCATTCCTGCTGCATTGTTGGCACTTCAACCTCCTCCTCCACCCATGACCATGATAGATCTAAAGTAGTTTAACCTATGGATGTATCGAATTCAAAGCCTCATCGAAATGGTGCAGGCCGTGCGGCAACCTCCGATGGCGATTTCATTAGAAAACCTACCATTGGAATGTCAAAAACTGGTCCCAAGAAGGTGCTCTTAGGCTAGCATACCCATCGCCATAGGGAAGGGGAAATAGAGGATAGAGGATCCTTATTACGACCATGATTCTTCTCTAAAAGAGATCTTCTCCATCTACACCTAAAAGCTTTCCAAGATCTGCATTCGAGATGACGTCCTTGATTAGAAACCATGAAAGATGGATCGATGGATTGAAGAACTCCACCATGTTGCCCTGGCTCATCATGATGATGTCTGCATTGATCCTCCTTTCTTTTCCTGAATTATGCAAGAATCTATTCTGCCGAACTTCAAGCTTTCCCAATTTGAAAGCTACAATGGAACTTCTGATCCATTCGATCACCTAGAGGCCTTCCAAACTATGATGCTGCTTTTTGGCACACCAGATGCCATCTTATGCCGAGCTTTTCCATCTACCTTAAAGGGAGCAGCAAGAAACTGGTACTCAACATTAAAGTCGGATATGATCTTCTCCTTTGATCAGATGAGCCATCAATTTGTAGCTCACTTCGTTAGCAGTCGATGTCCGCACTGAGGTTTGGATTCTGTAATGAATATCAAGCAGAAGAAGGGAAAATCCATCCGGGCTTATGTCACCCGATTTAATGCTGCAGCATTGGATGTCCGAAACCTAGATCAGTCTATTATAATGGCCGCACTTAAGGACGGCCATCAGAAGAATGATTTGCTATTTTTTCAAGAGAAGATGTACCTCAAAAACTTTGTTGATCTACTAGCTCGGGCTGAGGGATATGTCTGAGCGGAAGAATCCTTCAAATTGAAAGATGAGAAAGCCATAGGAGAGCGACAGACGGGCAAGTCTAATAAACCTACAGATGTTAGAGGGCCGAAAGAAGTTCGACCATGCTCATGGACTCCCCCCGAGCACAAGCAAGTCCAAACTCCTCCTTGAGCTTGTCGTCAAAGAAGCCCTGATAGAAGGGTGCAAAGAAGTTCTCCTCTCAGAAGAAGAATTACGATCTCCCCCAAATAAGTGCAATCGAAGCAAGTACTATTTGTATCATCATGATCATGGCCATGATACTGAAGAATGCATTTAGCTCCAAGATGAGATCGAGGAGCCCATCAGGAGAGGCCGACTAGATCGATTCCTCAGACGCCAGCTTGAAGCAAGAGAAGATCGGTCGAGGTCACCGTCGTAGGCAGAACCATCAAGAAGGGAGGAACAAGTTGAAGACCTTTGGTTATTTAAGACAGGAGGAGAACCTCATCCTAACATAAGCAAAGTCGAAGGCCTCATTCATCTTAGATGAGATGAGGGGAGAGGCCCTAATGTGCCCGTACAGCCCATTAGGAATAGGAGGATAACCTCATCCTAACATGAGCAAAGTCAAATACCTCGTTCATTTTAGATGAGATGGAGAAAGAGGCCATGACAATGATCCTAATGTATCCCTACAGTCTGTTAGGAGCAAGAGAAGAACCTCATCCTAACGTGAGCAAGGTCGAAGGCCTCGTTCATTTTAGACGAGATGAGGGGAGAGAACCTAATAATAGCCCTAATGTGCCTCTACATCCCGTTAGGAATAGGAGGAGAACCTCATTCTAATATGAGCAAAGTCGAAGATCTCATTCATTTTAGACGAGATGAGGGGAGAGGCCCTGACAACGGCCCTAATATGATCCTACAGCCCATTAGGAATAGGAGGAGAACCTTGTCCTAATGTGAGCAAAATTGAAGACCTCATTTATTTTAGATGAGATGAGAAGAGAATCTCTAACTCAATCGCAGATAAGATCTCCCTCGAGCTTCAACTTTAATAGGAGATAAGATCTTCTACAACCTTGACTGAAGATAAGATCTCCCCTAAGCTTTAGCTTCAATAGGAGATAAGATCTCCTATAACCTCGACTAAAGATAAGATCTCCCCCAAGCTTCAATAGAAGATAGAATCTCCTTTAACCTCAACAGAAAATAAGATCTCTCTCAACCACCATGGAAGATAAGATCTCTTTCAAGCTTCAACTTTAACCGAAGATACAATCTCCCCCGAGCTTCAATCTCAGCGGGTGTAGAGCTCGAAAAATAACTTTAGCAATCATCTTTTTCGTACTCCCTTCCTTCGAATTTCGAACTTAGAAATGGGGGGACTAGTGTTAGGGATAAACCCCACTCCTACCGAAGTTCAGTATGATGCTTGGCCTAATATAACTGATAATCATGAAAGAGCTTTGATCGAAAATTCTTCCTTCAACGGTCGAACCCCTCCAGACTCCTTCAGCAGCCAAATTCCTCTAGGATCCGAACCCCTCCCAGACTCCATCAGTGGTCAAACTCCTCTAGGAGCCGAACTCCTTTCGAACTTCTCCTTTAGTCGGATTCCTCCAAGAGCCTAACTTCTCTAGACTCCTCTAGTGGCCGAACTCCTCCAGTGGTCGAACCCCTTCCAAACTCCTACAGCGGCTAAACTTTTTTTGGACTTCTCCTTAGTCGAATTCCTCTAGGACTTTTCCTTCAGTCGGATTATTCTAAGAGCTGAACTCCTTCCGAACTTTTCCTTTAGTTGGATTCCTCTAAGAGCCGAACTCCTTCTAGACTTGTCCTTCAGTCGGATTCCTCTTGGAGCCAAACTTCTTTCAAACTTCTCCTTTAGCTAAACTTCTTCAATCAAACTTTTTCTAGACTTCTCCATCAGTTGAACTCCATCTGGATTCCTTCAATGAATTACTTCTAGATTTCAAGTGGTATTCCTTTCGGATGATTCCCTCTAGCCATTTTTTCTTTAGGAGTCTGAACTCCTCTGAAATTAACATATGTCAAAGCTCTTCAACCAATGCCTGCTTCCTCCAAACTTCAACTATTAAATCTCAATGAATGAACAACACCTCTCTCCGTAATAAATACCATGTGGCCCCAAGTGGCCCACTACTGGATAGTTAGGATAATAAATTCTACGTGTCTCCGAGCGGTCCACTGCTGGATGGTTATGGCTATATAGACTCCATCTATAAAAGAAATCCTCTAGATATATTTTCTCTAAGCTCTCCTCTCCTTTTCAAAACTCTACTGAATTCTTGCCTGAGCATTCCATTTCTCTTAGCTAGAAAAGCTGACTTGATCATCGGAGGGTCCTACCAGAGTCACCACCACCGACTCCAGATGGGACTTTATTTTGCAGGTCATCGGTGGCAACCTCTTCTTTCCCAACTCTAGCTTGATCCAGTGTCAACCAGATTCTACACCAATACCTTTCTAATGAGTTTCTCACATATCTAGGAGAGAATGAGATTCTCTCCTAATGGACTCCTTGACAAATATCATAGCATAATGGTGTATTTAAAAGAAGGAATCAGACTCTGTTAGACATGGTCCGATCTATGACTGGTTTTGCTAGCTTGTCAATATCCTTTTGGGGATATGCACTTGAATCAGCTTATCATCTGTTAAATAGGATTCCAAGAAAGTCTGCAGTTAAGACTCCATTTGAGATATGAATAGTGTTAGATATGTATGCCCTAGAAGCCAAAATTGGCTGGCACTTGTTATACACTTCTAAGAATAAAATTATAATTTTGACTATAAATAATAAAATAGATTATTTTCTATCACAATGTATATTTTGTGTCTGTGATACATCCCTTAAGTTAATGGCAATGATAATTCTTATTTTCAAGAGTTGAAAATTTAAGACATGAATAATCATTATTAACTCATAAATTGCTCCCTGACCATAGGATCATCACGAGGATGGTGATTGATCCGGAAGGTTGGTGTACAATCGCTTCTCTTTAGTAGATGAGTCTTGAGTCTACGGTGTGGAGACACCGGAGCGAGAGTACAGGTACTCGTTAGAGAACGAGGGCACTGAGCGTGACCACCTCGAGTAGTCATTAGGGAGTCTACCTTCTCGTCAATGACTGACTCGATGCTGCAGTAGTGTGTCTGGTTCTTTGACCTGAGGTGCATCGGCAGTTCACCTTGAGGGTGTTATAGTTTGACTACACCATTACTCGGTCTCCTAGCCATATGGAAACCCTGAGGTGTATGTTGGCTATAGCATGTTCATTGTAGGAACTGGATTGCATCAAGATGGAATCTATCTACCTCGGTGGTAGAGGAGCAGCCCTATGATGATCATGAGAATCAAGTCCAGAAAGCCCATGGCCATGGTAGAGTGAAATAATAGAAAGAGTTTCTATTTAGATTTTCACATTGGACTCGAATCGAATGATTACATCATATGACAGAGACTAGGGTTTGACGAGTTCACCTTAACCCTAATCTGATCGGGGCTCAAGATAGAAGAACTTGAATCACACAGGTAGCTGCACCAAGAGGTTCGCATTCAGCTCTGATGGGTTGCCACCATATACTGCTAGGTGTCACTGGTGGATTTTGGGAGCAATTAGAATGATTTAGATGATCGATCATTCTAGCTGTTCGAATCAGAAGAGTTCTGATCCATCGAAAGGAGTTTCGATGATGTCGATGATAGAGATCATGACATATCCCATTACCATACAGAACTGAACCTAACTGGGTCACACAAACAAGGGTTTGAATCTGGTGATCATCAATTGAACTGATCTAGTTCAATTGATCTGAATGAGATTCAATTAGGTTCAAGGAAAATCGTGCTAGCACTCGATTGAACCTAACGTTCTTCTTTTGCTATCATAAATAAGTTGTCCTGTCTGAGCCAAAGGAGTTTGTGCTCAATCAGAGGCCTTCATATGGTCTGACTGGAGGTTGTCCAAGTCAGAAAAGGTTGTCTTATTTGTAAGACATTACCTGCCATTTTTGGTCACCTGCCATTTCTTGTTCTTTGACTGACTTTGGTCAAAAGTCTACCTTTGACTGGTCAAACGTTGACCATTGACACTTTGACTTTTGACCACATGTCATGCACCTATTGGAGAGCTGGTGGGGGCCTGTCCCCCTGCCAGAACCTGGCAAGGAGAAGGAGGGCGCACGCCACCCTAGGCGTGTGCCCAAGTTGGAGGCGCCTAGGAGTCCTTGTTGGACAAGGACTCCATCTCCTTTTTGGATTCCAATTAGAGTTCTTCTAAGAACCAACTTTGACTGGTCTTAGGCACCCTCTAAGGAGGAATCCAGGGGATCTCTATTCCCACCAATCAGATTTAGATCTGATTTCACAAAGGGTTGTGATTGGTTGGGAAGAAGAGGAGTTGGATCACAGCTTAGTCTATAAATAAGACCCTGCTACCCAACTCAGCCCCATTTAAGGATCTGAACCCTTCTATGCCTGAAAGCTTCTCCCCTGCCCCAAGGCTGCCTCTCCCCTCCTCCTCCATGCCAAACCTCTTCTCCTCCTCTCCTCTCCACGTCCAAAAGGAGTTTTGGACCTTGGTTGGTGCGATTCCAGATCAAAGAAAGGCGATCAAAAGCAAGAAGGCTGCGCTGCTGCAAAGGACGACTGCTGATCTTCAAAAGGAGTTTTGAAGATCCTCCAGATCAGATCCAGATCTGATTTTTGGAGGTGTGATAGAGAAGAAGAGGATCTCCAGATCCAACCCTGAGTGGATACCGGTAGAGGCCAGGCGCTTGCGTGGCTAAGATCCAGAACCTTCCGCTGCAAACAGGATCATCAACAGGGTAATAGGATTACCCAAATCAGGTAAATTAAATTTGATTTAATTTATTTTATTTTATTTTATTAAAATAATAAGAATCAGATCTAAAATATCAAGATCTGATTTAGATCAAGAAGAAAAATTTTTGAAATATATCTCTTGATCTGATCAGATCTGAACGAACCTGGACCGGGAAATCAGGATTTTCCTTCAACTGGTATCAGAGCCATGGTTCTAAAATTATTTAGATCTGATTTTAAATTTATTTTAATTAGAAAATAATTGATTTTAGATGTCACATGAGATGTGATCAGATCTGAAATCAGAAAAAATTAAAATTAAATAATTTGGATCTAAGATTAGAAGATATGCATGACTAGTTCTAGAATAGAATAGTTCTATAGAATAGTCTTGCATGTTTTTGATTTAATCTGATTAAATCATATTTTAGATCTTTTTATTTACTATTTTTTGATATTATAAGTGTTATAATAACATCTAAAAAATAGCAAATAAAAATTATTTAATTTTTGAATATCATATGAGATATGATTGATGCATGTCTAGACTAGTTGTAGAATAGTTCTACATAATTGTCTAGATTAGAATTTATTTTGATTAGATCAATTTAAATCTAATTTTTTAGATTATTATGAGATAATTTAGATCTGAAAATATGCATGATTTGATACATGAGATGTATGCAAAATATGCCATGATTAGATCTACTTTATATATGAGATATATGATATAGATCTGATATATTGTTTTATAGTATTGAATGTTCCTGATTAAGGCGTTCCTCTTGGCCGTCCGGTCATAAGAACGAAGAAGGGTTTAAAGGCCCTCTCTTCCCATTCGATGGGGTGTTCTTATGATGTGTAGGGGTGCTGCGTGTTCGTCCTTAATCAGAAACCCAAAACTTACTTTCTGCAAAACCCTAGATCCTGAAACCCTAGGATTTATTGTGCATATTTTGTTTATGAACCCTACTTAATTAAGAATTAAGTTTATGGAATATTAATTAGGTCTAAAATTGAGAATTTCAGATCTAAGACATATTCATAATACTGGGTTCGGGCTTGGGTAGCTCAATTAGGTCTAAGCGGTTGATCAAACCGAATCAAGAGTTGGTTAGATGGGATCAACAATGCTTAAATTGACCAGCCTAATAGGATTAAGTCTGGGTCAAGATCGAGTCACGATCAAGCAAGACCTAATTAGGCTCAGAGGTTAGAGTCTGGATTGTAGGCTAACCCAATTGGTTCTGGACTCAACAATTTGGTGTCTAAGGTAAGTTTGGCACATACGACCGACTGGTTTTTAATTGGAAGCTACTCGACCTGAATGCGTTCTTGTACGAGTTAATGGCATATTCCTTCCACCGGTCTCACTTACCTGGCCATATCTGTTGACACAGTTCTGATCTGAGGTGGTCAATAATCCGAGCTAACCCATGCCACTAGGTTAGTCATAATTGTTATGACTAAGCCAAGTCTAGTTTAATGAGACCTGAATCAATTCTCCCTAAGAAAAGATTAAGTCTGAGGTCTTCCACCATTGTAGATGTGCGGGCCCTTCCCGGGGTTGATTGTTCTCGGCTGGATACAGTGGCTCAGTTGCACCGGGAAGATGCAACCATGTCTATTAGGCATTGGATGCTATGGGCTGGAGGATGAGTTGGGCTCAATATTTGGATACGGTGAGAGACTCAATTAGGAACCCAGTCTATGCAAATGGTGGGTCTGACTTAACTAAGGAGTGGATCAATATTTCCGGATACGGTGAGATTCATGAATTAGAGACCAAGTTTGGGTGCACCATGATTAGAGAATCATTGAACAAGAGTTGTTCACTCATTGGCTAACCCATCACCAATAACTGTTAGGTGAGGTGATGAGTCAGTTGGTGAGACCGCACCACCCACTAGAAATCATTAATCATGGAGATTTTTCGCATCTCTACAGAGGGAGTGTAGGGATCCGAGAAAATAGTGGGAGCTAATTTGTTTAAAAATAAAATCCCTAAATAAATTGGTCAAGTCAAAATTACAGTATCTAACTAGAATCTTTGACTCTCTACAGGAAAATGTCTGCGTCCAACCCATTGGCACGTATCCTGGACACACATAGACTGACTGGACCCAATTATAAAGATTGGCTCAGGAACTACAAAATTATTTTGGGTTCCGAGAAGTTAACCCATGTTTTGGACCAGGACCCTCCCACCTTACCAGCCCGTCCATCTATTGAACAGAGAGCGTCTCTGGAAAAATGTATTGACGAAGATAATAAGGCCAGATATTACATGTTGGGCTCGATGTCTGATGAGCTCCAGCGCCAACATGAGGATATCGGGACTGCTCGCCAAATGTTGGCTCACCTGCAGGAGATGTTTGGTGAACAGAGTCGCGCAGCCAAATATCAAGTCACAAAATGACTTTTTAAGGCTAAGATGCGTGATGGGCAGTCAGTCCAAGATCACTGTCTGACAATGATCAAGGACATGGAAGAGCTTGAGAAGCTCGGTGTGAAGTTGGACTTGGACCTGCAGAACGATATTATTCTGCAATCCTTGACTGATGCATATGGGCAATTCATCATGAATTACCACATGCATAAACTTCAGAATTCCTTGGCCGAAGTTAATGAATATGCTGGTTACCGCTGAGCTTTCTATGAAAGGTTCTAAAGGCTCAGTTCTTGCTATGGAACGGACTTCTTCCAAAAGAAAGTCTTATGGAAAAGTCTTAAAAGAAAAAGAAGTCTGTGAAAAAGCAAAAGGTGGAAGGATCAAAGAAGAAGAAAAAGCAGAAGAAGGAAGAAGAAGAAAAAGGCCGATGTCAAAGGCAAAGGAAAGTGTTTCCATTGCAACAGCGACGGCCATTGGAAGCGGAACTGCCCTACTTACCTGGCCACCCTGAAGAACAAGAAGGAAGGTCCTTCTGGAGGTATGCTCGTTATTGAGTCTAACCTTACGGTTTCTTCTGCATCCAGTTGGGTGCTTGACTCTGGTTCTAGTGCTCATCTGTGCACTTCTATGCAGGGTCTTGAGGATAGCAGGAGGCTGAGGGATGGAGACATGATCCTACGCATCGGTAATGGAGCAAGAGTTGCTGCAGTAGCCGTGGGAACATACCCTCTTCGATTACCATCTGGTTTAGACTTAGTTTTGAAAGACTGTTATTTATGTGCCTGCAGCTAGCAGGAATTTGATTTCTGTTTCATGCTTAGCACAAGAAGGTTATGTGATCACCTTCTTTAAGGACCATTGTAACATTCTTTATGAAAGAAATAAAATTGCAAATGGTTTCCTTATTAATGGTCTTTATCAGCTACATATTGATGTACCTGTTCTAACTATCGAGCAAAACGTGAATGCCAAACGACCTAGGGATAGTCCAAACGACAGATATCTATGGCACCTGAGATTAGGTCATATAGCAGAAGATAGGATCAACAAATTGGAGAAAAATGGGCTATTGAGTCCATTGACTTTCGAGTCATATCCAACTTGTGAATCTTGTCTTCAAGGCAAAATGACTAAACTCCCTTTTGTTGGACATGGGGAGAGGGCCACAGATCTCCTTGCCCTAGTACATACTGATGTGTGCGGCCCATTTGATGTGCCGGCTAGAGGCAATTTTGTCTACTTCATTACCTTTACCGATGATCTGTCTAGGTATGGGTATGTGTATCTTATGAGACACAAGTCTGAAGCTTTTGAAAAGTTCAAAGAATTCAGACATGAAGTAGAAAAACAAACTGGAAAACCCATTAAGGTTCTTCGATCAGATCGAGGAGGTGAATACCTTAGCCGGGAATTCCTAGACTATCTCAAGGAAAATGGCATAGTCTCTCAATGGACTCCACCAGGAACACCTCAACTCAACGGGGTTTCAGAATGGAGAAATCGGACTCTATTGGATATGGTTCGATCCATGATGAGCTTCACAGACCTCCCTGATTTTCTTTGGGGACACTCATTGTTAACTTCAATCTATCTACTGAATAGGGTTCCCTCTAAAACCGTTCCTACCACACCGTATGAGATATGGCACGGTAAGAAACCAAGTCTGAGTCATCTCAGAATTTGGGGTTGTCCGGCTCATGTCAAAAGACAACAAGCGGACAAGTTAGAGTTTAGGTCCTTTCAGAGCTCGATTCATAGGATATCCTAAAGAGTCATTAGGATACTATTTCTACATTCCAGAAGACCACAATGTGATTGTGAGTCGACATGCCATCTTTCTTGAAAAATAGTTTATTCAAGATAGCGGCATTGGAAAAGCAGATCAAGCTTGATGAGAAAGTCTCACAAGCAGAACGAGCTAAGGACCAAGTGGAACCAAATCAGGTTGAGCCAATAAGAACACTACCTCCTCCACCTCGTAGATCGGAAAGAGTTTTTCCGTCCCCCTGAAAGATACTTAGGTATTATTTCAGAGGAAGTAGAGGAAATGTTCCTCGTAGGTAATGGTGCTCATGGTGATGATCCCAAAACCTACAACGAGGCGATATCAGATATCGACTCCGAGAAATGGCTAGAGGCAATGCAGTCAGAAATTGACTCGATGCACTCAAACCAAGTCTGGACCTTGGTAGATCCACCAGAAGGTATAGTACCTATTGGGTGTAAATGGATCTTCAAGAGAAAGATTGGTGCAGATGGGAATGTGGAGACATTCAAGGCTAGACTAGTGGCAAAAGGTTATAGTCAACGCGAAGGCATTGACTATCAGGATACCTTTTCCCCAGTAGCTATGCTAAAATCCATCCGCACATTGCTTGCCTGTTGCAGCCTATTTCGATTATGAAATATGGCAAATGGACGTGAAAACGGCATTCCTAAATGGATATCTTGAGGAAGATATCTATATGGAACAGCCGCTAGGTTTCACATCCAGTGATACTGATCACAAGGTTTGCAAGCTGCAAAGGTCCATATATGGACTTAAGCAAGCATCTCGGAGCTGGAACACTCGTTTCAATGATGTGATCAAAAAGTTTGGTTTCATCAAAAATGAAGAGGAACCATGTGTTTTCAAAAAGGGTCAGTGGGAGCGCTGTTGTCTTCCTCGTATTGTACGTGGATGACATCCTCCTTATTGGGAATGATATTCCCATGTTGACATCAGTCAAGATGTGGTTGTCCAAGGAATTCTCCATGAAAGACCTAGGTGAAGCATCCTTTATTCTAGGAATTAAGGTCTATAGGGATAGACCGAATAGGATGCTAGGACTTTCACAGAAGATGTACATAGAGGAAGTACTAAAGAGGTTTAGTATGGAAAACTCTAAGAGGGGATTAATACCCTTCAGACATGGTATTCATCTTTCCAAGAAGATGTGCCCCAGCACACCTGAGGAAATAGAACGCATGAGCAAGATCCCTTATGCTTCTGCAATAGGGAGCCTCATGTATGCCATGCTATGTACACGACCTGATATAGCCCATGCTGTGAGTGTCACAAGCAGATATCAGTCAAATCCAGGTGAAGAACACTGGACTTCTGTGAAATGTATCCTTAAGTACTTGAGAAGAACTAAGGATATGATGTTGGTCTTTGGTAATGGAGAACTCCAAGTCCAGGGATACACAGACTCGGATTTCATGTCCGATATAGATGATCGAAAGTCGACATCTGGGAGTCTGTTTGTGTGCAATGGTGGTGCTGTCAGCTGGAAGAGTTCCAAGCAAACTGTGATAGCAGATTCCACCATGGAAGCAGAATATATCGCTGCATCAGAGGCTGCGAAGGAAGCATTCTGGTACAAGAAGTTTGCTGCAGAAATTGGAGTAATGCCATCAGATGCCATTCCTCTATACTGCGACAACAATGGCGCCATAGCCCTTGCTAAGGAGCCGAGGTCTCACCAGAAATCCAAGCATATTGAGCGGCGATACCACCTCATCCGCGATTACCTCGAGAAGGGTTACGTCGAGGTCAAGAGAGTCAACTCCGCAGATAATGTGGCAGACCCACTTACAAAGCCGTTGGGCCAGCAGAAGATCGAAGCCCACCTTGAGAAGATGGGACTTAGACTTGTAGCCAATTGGCTTTAGGACAAGTGGGAGATTGTTAGATATATGTGCCCTAGAAGCCAGAATTGGCTGACACTTGTAATACACTTCTAGGGGCAAAATTATAATTTTGACTAAATCAATCAATAAATGGGTTATTTTCTATCACATATGTGTATTTAGTGTCTGTGATACATCCTTTGAGTTAATGGTAATGATAATTCATATTTTCAAGAGTTGAAAATTTAAGACATGAATAATCATTATTAACTCATAAATTGCTCCCGACCATAGGATCATCACGAGGATGGTGATTGATCCGGAAGGTTGGTGTACAATCGCTTCTCTTTAGTAGATGAGTCTTGAGTCTACGGTGTGGAGACACCGGAGCGAGAGTACAGGTACTCGTTAGAGAACGAGGGCACTGAGCGTGACCACCTCGAGTAGTCATTAGGGAGTCTACCTTCTCGTCAATGACTGACTCGATGCTGCAGTAGTGTGTCTGGTTCTTTGACCTGAGGTGCATCGGCAGTTCACCTTGAGGGTGTTATAGTTTGACTACACCATTACTCGGTCTCCTAGCCATATGGAACCCTGAGGTGTATGTTGGCTATAGCATGTTCATTGTAGGAACTGGATTGGCATCAAGATGGAATCTATCTACCTCGGTGGTAGAGGAGCAGCCCTATGATGATCATGAGAATCAAGTCCAGAGAAGCCCATGGCCATGGCAGAGTGAAATAATAGAAAGAGTTTCTATTTAGATTTTCACATTGGACTCGAATCGAATGATTACATCATATGACAGAGACTAGGGTTTGACGAGTTTCACCTTAACCCTAATCTGATCGGGGCTCAAGATAGAAGAACTTGAATCACACAGGTAGCTGCACCAAGAGGTTCGCATTCAGCTCTGATGGGTTGCCACCATATACTGCTAGGTGTCACTGGTGGATTTTGGGAGCAATTAGAATGATTTAGATGATCGATCATTCTAGCTGTTCGAATCAGAAGAGTTCTGATCCATCGAAAGGAGTTTCGATGATGTCGATGATAGAGATCATGACATATCCCATTACCATACAGAACTGAACCTAACTGGGTCACACAAACAAGGGTTTGAATCTGGTGATCATCAATTGAACTGATCTAGTTCAATTGATCTGAATGAGATTCAATTAGGTACAAGGAAATCGTGCTAGCACTCGATTGAACCTAACGTTCTTCTTTTGCTATCATAAATAAGTTGTCCTGTCTGAGCCAAAGGAGTTTGTGCTCAATCAGAGGCCTTCATATGGTCTGACTGGAGGTTGTCCAAGTCAGAAAAGGTTGTCTTATTTATTTGTAAGACATTACCTGCCATTTTTGGTCACCTGCCATTTCTTGTTCTTTGACTTTGGTCAAAAGTCTACCTTTGACTGGTCAAACGTTGACCATTGACACTTTGACTTTTGACCACATGTGTCATGCACCTATTGGAGAGCTGGTGGGGGCCTGTCCCCCTGCCAGAACCTGGCAAGGAGAAGGGCGCACGCCACCCTAGGGCGTGTGCCCAAGTTGGAGGCGCCTAGGAGTCCTTGTTGGACAAGGACTCCATCTCCTTTTTGGATTCCAATTAGAGTTCTTCTAAAGAACCAACTTTGACTGGTCTTAGGCGCCCTCTAAGGAGGAATCCAGGGGATCTCTCTATTCCCACCAATCAGATTTAGATCTGATTTCACAAAGGGTTGTGATTGGTTGGGAGAAGAGGAGTTGAACTGGGTCTCAAATGGGATTATTTCAAAAAAAATTTTCTTAAATCTAAATCAAATCTGATACGTTTCAGATCTGATTTGATAGATCTAAAAATAAAATAAAATAAAATTAAATTAAATTTAATTTATACCTTGTTCTTGGATAATCTAATTATCCAATGATGATCTTGCTGATTGCCTGAGATTCTGGATGCAGCCACGTAATCGCCTGGCCTCTACCGATATCCACTCAAGCAGGATCTGGATATCTCCTTCTTCTCGATCTATGCTCCAAAGATCAAATCTGGATTTGATCTTGAAGGTCTTCAAAATAACTTTTGAAGATTCGATGTCGTCTCTTACAGTAGTGTTAACTTCTTACTTTCTTGTTGCCTTTCTCTTATTGGGATCGCACCAAACTTGAGCCCAAAGCCTCTTGGGCATGGAGAGGAGAGAGACGATCCGAGTAAGGCATGGAGGAGAGAGGGAGAGAGCAATGTAGCATGGGCAAAGGGAGAGAGCTTTTTAAAGCTAGGCACAGATAAGGTTTATATAGATCCTACTGCGCCATGTAGTGCCACATCATCCCGATCAATCTGAAGGAAAATCCTAATTTCTTAGGTCAGATTCATTCAAATCTGATTGGATCTGACACTTTTCAGATTTGATTTGATGATTTTATAAATAAGAAAATAAGACTAAATTAATTTTGAATTAATTTTACCTTGATTTTGGGTAATCTGATTACCCGCTGATGATCTTGCTGAAGCCCTGAGGTTCTGGATCTAGCCATGCAAGCGCCTGGCCTCTATCAATATCCACTCAGGCTGGATCTAGAGATTTCTCCTTCTCTTTCTTTTCTTCAAAAATTAGATCTAGATCTGATTTGGAAAATCTTTAAAATTTCTTCTGAAGATCACCCATCGTCTCTGCAGCAGTGCTGCCTTCTTTCTTTTTCACCAGCCTTTCCTTGTCTGACTCGCACTAATCTGAAGGCCCAACTTTCTTGGGCATGGAGAGGAGAGAGAGGGTCAGATGGTGGCATGGTGAAGGGAGAGGGGAAGCCTTGGGGCATGGCTTGGAAGAAGAGTTCTTAAAAGTGGGCACAGATAGGGTCTTTTTATAGACTCTACTGCGCCATGCAGTGCTGCATCACCCCTGCCAATCACGTTGCTTCGTGCAATCAGATCTAAATCTGATTGATGAAATGATATCACCTGATCCAATTAGATGAGAGACCCATAGGTTCATTCTTAGATGGCGCCTAAGACTGGTCAAAGTAGATACCCAAGGGCCACCTAAGTAGAAACCAAGAAGCAACTTGAAGTCCCATCCGTATGGGACTCCAGCATCCCTATCCATCGACGCACACCATCCTAGGCGTGCGCCCCCTTCTTTCCAATTTCCAAAGAGGGGACAAGCCCCTATCTGCTCTCCAATAAGTGCATGACACATGGGTAGATGTCCAAGGGTCAAAGGTCAATGTTTGATCAAGTCAAAGTACAAAAATTAGCAAGCGACGAAAAATGGCAGATGTTGTCTCAAATTTATCTTATAAATTAAGACAACCCTTTTCTAACTTGAACAAGCTCCAGTTAGACTAGGTAAAGGTACTCTGAGTGAGCACAAACTCATTTGGCTCAGTCAAGACAACTTATTTATCGATAGAAAAAGGAGAACGTTAGGCTCAATCGTAGTGCTAGCACGATTTCCTTGAACCTAATTGAATCTTATTCAAATCAATTGAACTAGGTTAGTTCCAATTGATGATCATCTAGATTCCAAACCCTTGTTTGTGTGATCTAAGTTAGGTTCAGTTCTATATGGTAATGGGATATGTCATGATCTCTATCATCGACATCATCGAAACTCCTTTCGATGGATCAGAACTCTTCTGATTCGAGACAACTAGAATGATCGATCATCTAAATCATTCTAATTGCTTCCAAAATCCACCAGTGACACCTAGCAGTATATGGTGGCAACCCATCAAAACTAAAAATGAACCTCTTGGTGCAGCTACCTTGTGTGATTAAGTTCTTCTATCTTGAGCCCCGATCAGATTAGGGTTAAGGTGAACTCGTCAAACCCTAATTTCTATCATATGATTAATCATTCGATTCAAGTCCGATGTGAAAACCTTAATAGAAACTCTTTCTATTATTTCACTCTCTACCATGGCCATGGGCTTATGGACTTGATTCTCATGATCATCATAGGGCTGCTCCTCTACCACCGAGGTAGATAGATTCCATCTTTGATGCAATCCAATTCCTACAATGAACATGCTATAGCCAACATACACCTCAGGATTTCCGAATGGCTAGGAGATCGAGTAATGGTGTAGTCAAACTATAACACCCTCAAGGTGAACTACCGATGCACCTCAGGTCAAAGAACCAGACACACCTACTGCAGCATCGAGTCAGTCATCGACGAGAAGGTAGACTTCCTTAATGACTACTCGAGGTGGTCACGCTCAGTGCCCTCATTCTCTAACGAGTACCTGTACTCTCGCTCCGGATGTCTCCACACCGTAGACTCAAGACTCATCTACTAAAGAGAAGCGATTGTACACCAACCTTCCGGATCAATCACCATCCTCATGATGATCCTATGGTCAGGAGCATTTTATGAGTTAATAAATGAAAATTCATGTCTTAAATTTTTCAACTCTTGAAAATATGAATTATCATTACCATTAACTCAAGGGATGTATCACAGACACTAAATACACTTATGTGATAGAAAATAATCTATTTTATTATTTATAGTCAAAATTATAATTTTGCCCCTTAGAAGTGTATTACAAGTGTCAGCCAATTTCTGGCTTCTAGGGCACATATATCTAACAAACTCCCACTTGACCTAAAGCCAATTGGCTACAAATCTAAGTCCCATCTTCTCAAGGTGGGCTTTGATCTTCTGCTGGCCCAACGGCTTTATAAGTGAGTCTACCGCATTATCTGCGGAGTCGACTCTCTTGACCTCGACATAATCCTTCTTGAGGTAATCACGGATGAGGTGGTATCGCCGCTCGATGTGCTTGGATTTTTGGTGAGACCTCGGCTCCTTAGCAAGGGCTATGGCACCATTGTTGTTCGCAGTATAGAGGAATGGCATCTGATGGCATCACTCTGATCTCTGCAGCAAACTTTCTTATACCAGAATGCCTTCCTTCGCAGCTTCTGATGCAGTGATATATTCTGCTTCCATGGTGGAATCTGCTATCACTGTCTATTTGGAACTTTTTTAACTGATAGCTCCACCATTGCACAAAAATAGACTCCCAGATGTCGACTTTCGATCATCTACATTGGACATAAAGTCTGAGTCTGTGTACCCCTGGACTTGGAGTTCTCCTATTACCAAAGATCAGTACATCATATCCTTAGTTCTTCTCAAGTACTTAAGGATTACATTTCACAGAAGTCCTAGTGTTCTTCACCTGGAATTTGACTGATATCTACTTCGTGACACTCACAGCATGGGCTATATCAGGTCGTGTACATAACATGGCATACATGAGGCTCCCTATTGCTGAAGCATAAGGGATCTTGCTCATGCATTCTATTTCCTCAGGTGTGCTAGGGCACATCTTCTTGGAAAGATGAATGCCATGTCTGAAGGGATACTAAACCCCTCTTAGAGTTTTCCATACTAAACCTCTTTAGTACTTCCTCTATGTACATCTTCTGTGAAAGTCCTAGCATCCTATTTCGGTCTATCTCTATAGACCTTAATTCCTAGAATAAAGGATGCTTCTCCTAGATCTTTCATGGAGAATTCTTTGGATAACCACATTTTAACTGTATGGTCAACATGGGAATATCATTCCAATAAGGAGGATATCATCCACGTACAATACGAGGAAGACAACAGCGCTCCCACTGACCTTTTTGAAGACACATGGTTCCTCCTTCATTTTTGATGAAACCAAATATTTTGATCACATCATTAAAATGAGTGATTCCAGCTCCGAGATGCTTGCTTAAGTCCATATATGGACCTTTGCAGCTTGCAAACCTTGTGATCAGCATCACTGGATGTGAAACCTAGCGGCTGTTCCATATAGATATCTTCCTCAAGATATCCATTTAAGAATGCCATTTTCACGTCCATTTGCCATATTTCATAATCGAAATAGGCTGCAACAGCAAGCAATGTGCGGATGGATTTTAGCATAGCTACTGGCGAAAAGGTATCCTGATAGTCAATGCCTTCGCGTTGACTATAACCTTTTGCCACTAATCTAGCCTTGAATGTCTCCACATTTCCCATCTGCACCAATCTTTCTCTTGAAGATCCATTTACACCCAATAGGTACTATACCTTCTGGTGGATCTACCAAGGTCCAGACTTGGTTTGAGTGCATCATCGAGTCAATTTCTGACTTCATTGCCTCTAAGCCATTTCTCGGAGTCGATATCTGATATCGCCTCGTTATAGGTTTTGGGATCATCACCATGAAGCACCATTACCTATGAGGAACATTTTCTCTACATCCTCTGAAATAGTACCTAAGTATCTTCTCAGGGGGATGGAAAACTCTTTTCGATCTACGAGGTGGAGGAGGTAGTGTTCTTATTGGCTCAACCTGATTTGGTTCCATTTGGTCCTTAGCTCGTTGCTCTTGTGAGACTTTCTCATCGAGCTTGATCTGCTTTCCAATGCCGCTATCTTGAATAAACTATTTTTCAAGAAAGATGGCATGTCGACTCACAATCACATTGTGGTCTTCTGGAATGTAGAAATAAGTATCCTAATGACTCTTTAGGATATCCTATGAATCGAGCTCTAAAGGACCTAAAGTCTAACTTGTCCGCTTGTTGTCTTTTGACATGAGCCGGACAACCCCAAATTCTGAGATGACTCAGACTTGGTTTCTTACCATGCCATATCTCATACGGTGTGGTAGGAACGGATTTTAGAGGGAACCCTATTCAGTAAGTATATTGCAGTTAACAAATGAGTATCCCCAAAGAAAATCAGGAAGGTCTGTGAAGCTCATCATGGATCGAACCATATCTAATAGGAGTCCGATTTCTCCGTTCTGAAAACCCATTGAGTTGAGGTGTTCCTGGTGGAGTCCATTGAGAGACTATGCCATTTTTCTTGAGATAGTCTAGGAATTCCCTGGCTAAGGTATTCACCTCCTCGATCTGATCGAAGAACCTTAATGGATTTTTCAGTTTATTTTTCTACTTCATGTCTGAATTCTTTGAACTTTTCAAAAGCTTCAGACTTGTGTCTCATAAGATACACATACCCATACCTAGATAAATCATCGGTAAAGGTTAATGAAGTAGACAAAAGTTGCCTCTAGCCGGCACATCAAATGGGCCGCACACATCAGTATGTACTAGGGCAAGAAGATCCTGTGGCCCTTTCCCCATGTCCTACAAAAGGGAGTTTAGTCATTTTGCCATGAAGACAAGGATTCACAAAGTTGGATATGACTCGAAAGTCAATGGACTCAATAGCTCCATTTTTCTCCAATTTGTTAATCCTATCTTCTGCTATATGACCTAATCTTAGGTGCCATAGATACCTATCATTTGGACTATCCCTAGGTCGTTTTCATTTTATGGCATTCACATTTTGCTCGATAGTTAAAGAATAGATACATCAATATGTAACTGATAAAGATCGTTAATAAGGAAACCATTTGCAATTTTATTTCTTTCATAAAGAATGTTACAATGGTCCTTAAAGAAACTAATTCACATAGCCTTCTTAATGCTAAGGCAATGAAACAGAAATCAAATTCCTGCTTGCTGCAGGCACATAATAACAGTCTTTTAATACTAAGTCTAAACCAGATGGTAGTCGAAGAGGGTATGTTTCCCACGGCCTACTGCAGCAACTCTTGCTCCATTTACCGATGCGTAGGATCATCTCACCATCCCTCAGCCTCCTGCTATCCTCAAGACCCTGCATAGAAGTGCACAAGATGAGCACTAGAACCAGAGTCAAGCACCCAACTGGATGTAGAAAGAAATCGTAAGGTTAGACTCAATAACGAGCATACCTCCAGAAGGACCTTCCTTCTTGTTCTTCAGGGTGGCCAGGTAAGTAGGGCAGTTCCGCTTTCAGTGGCCGTCGCTGTTGCAATGGAAACACTTTTCTTTGACATCGGCCTTCTTCTTTGGCTCTGCCTTCTTCTTCTTTGATCCTTCCATCTTTTGCTTTTTCACAGACTTCTTTTTCTTTCCATAAGACTTTCTTTTGGAAGAAGTCCATTCCATAGCAAGAACTGAGCCTTTAGAACCTTTCATAGAAAGCTCAGCGGTAACCAGCATATTCATTAAGTTTCGGCCAAGGAATTTTGAAGTTTATGCATATGGTAGTTCATGATGAACTGCCCATATGCATCAGTCAAGGATTGCAGAATTATATCATTCTGCAGATCCAAGTCCAACCTCACTCCGAGCTTCTCAAGCTCTTCCAAGTCCTTGATCATCATCAGACAATGATCTTGGACTGACTGCCCATCATGCATCTTAGCCTTGAACAGTCGTTTAGTGACTTGATACTTGGCTGCGCGACTCTGTTCACCAAACATCTCCTATAGGTGAGCCAACATTTGGCGAGCAGTCCTGATATCTTCATGTTGGCGCTGAAGCTCATCAGACATCGAGCCCAACATGTAGTATCTGGCCTTATTATCTTCGTCTGTCCACTTATCCAGAGATGCTCTCTGTTCAAGTGCAGATGGACGAGCTGGTAAGGTGGGAGGGTCCTGGTCCAATACATGAGTTAACTTCTCGAAACCCAAAATAATTTTGAAGTTTCAGAGCCAATCCTTGTAATTTGGTCCAGTCAGTCTATGGGTGTCCAGGATTCGTGCTAGTGGATTGGATGCAGACATTTTCCTATAGAGAGTCAAAGTTTCTAGTTAGATATTATAATTAAGACTTAACCAATTTATTTAGAGAATTTTATTTTTAAACAAATTAGCTCCCACTATTTTCTTGGATCCCTACACTCCCTCTGTAGAGATATGAAAATCTCCATGATTAATGATTTCTAGTGGGTGGTGCGGTCTCACCAACTGACTTACTCATCACCTCACCTAACAGTTATTGGTGATGGGTTAGCCAATGAGTGAACAACTCTTGTTCAATGATTCTCTAATCATGGTGCACCCATACTTCGTCTCTAATTCATGAATCTCACCGTGTTTGCAATATTGAGTCATTCCTTAGTTAAGTTAGATCCACCATTTACATAGATTGGTTTTCTAAATGAGTCTCTCATCGTATCCAGAATATTGAGCCTAATTCATCCTCCAGCCCACAGCATCCAATGCCTAATAGACATGGTTGCATCTTTTCAGTGCAAACTAAGCCACTGTAGCCAGTCGAAAACAATCAATCCTAGGAAGGGCCCGCACATCTATAATGGTGGAAGATCTTTGACTTAATCTTTTCTTAGGGAGATTTAATTTAGGTCTTATTAAATTAGACTTGACGTAGTCATAACCATTATGACTAACCTAGTGGCATGGGTTAGCTCGGATTATTGACCACCTCAGATCAGAACTGAGTCAACAAATATGGTCAGGTAAGTGAGACCGGTGGAAGGGAATATGCCATT